>JBAMYA010001467.1:0-18455 GCA_037176975.1 Arrhamphus sclerolepis | reverse complement strand
AGATAGATAGATAGATAGATAGATAGATAGATAGATAGATAGATAGATAGAACTTTATTAATCCCCAAAGGGAAATTCAAATTTACTACTTAATGGCTGTGAAATTATTGCAAGTTGTACTGCAAAAAAATAAAATTTTAAAAGCACTTGTTAATCAGCTTTTTAGCAGAGGGGACATTTCAAATTAAATACAGTACATTAAAAACCTCAGAAATCCATACTCTGGAATGTTATACCTCTGTATATTTTCAGTACTGTCGGTGGTTTGCCTTTTTTATTAAGATTATTGTTATTATTAGCACTATAATGAATCCTGAATCCCTTTTTCGTAAAGAAATTTTATTAAGCTGGTCACTCATGTACAAACAATTTCTCACTGCATAAATATTACACTTAGAACAATAATGGTATTAAATTCAGTATTAATATGCTTTTCCATGAAAAACACTGGTTTGATAAAGGTATACTCCTAGTCAGTCAGCTACTCCCTTACAAGAAACAAAGTGTCCAACGACATGATCAGAAACATTGTTATGAGGGAAGCTCTATCTTAACCAAGCTGTATTTTCATTTTTTTGGTCTAACATTTTTGAAAATAGCAACAGGACCGGGTCATGGACGCTACCTGGAAAATATTTACTAATTAACAAAACAAATAAGACATCATTTAAAATGATTCACAATTGTTATCCAGTGAAAACATTTTTAAAGAGCTAATGGGAATGGGACTTTTCTGTACATTCTGTAAAACCCTTGATGAGACTCTACAACATCTATTCTGGATGAAAACACAGGATACATGCAAAAGAATGGATGTCTCCCTGGAAGACAAACGTTTGCTATAGAGAAAACTGACCTAGAACTTTCTGATAAGTTATACGTTGCTGATGTGTTTATATTTCATGGGAAATATCATACACACCTCCAAATCTCAGCGTCACTAAACTAATTTTAGTGCATTCTAGTCATCATTTAATAATTATTTAGAGAACATCAAATTTAGTTGCAACTCTAAAGCTATAAAAACTGTCTTTGAAAAGACTGTTTTAAAGGGATACTGTGTAAGATTTTCTTCCATCTAGTGGTGAGGTCCTACACTGCAGCCATTCTTTATCCCGCTCCAATTCCCAGGACTCATTTCCATCTATGGTAGCCAAGAAATGTCATTGATCTGGACGTTTCTAATTCTAATGCAGTTGATGAATCTGGCAGAACTGGGAGATAGATGTGCAGATCATCTGCATACAGATGAAAGGAGACATTATGGTGTGAAATTATTGATCCTAATGGCAGCATATATAAGGAAATTTTAAAAAAAAAAGGGGGCCAAAAATGTATCCCTGTGGCACAGCAGAGGTCAAAGGGGCTGAAGTGGAGGACAGGTCATGAATCATTAGTGAGAAACTTCTGTTTGTTAAATAGGATGTCAACCAGGTCCCTGCAGGCCAACCTGTTGTTCCAGGTGTTTCATAAGAACTGATTGATCAGCTGTATAAAATACAGCAGTGAGGTCCAGCATCACTAGCAGCACAGGCTTTTTAGCCTGAAGGGAAACTTCAGCAGGGCAGACTCAGTGCTGTGTAGGTTCTAAGTACTGTTTGAAATTTCTTAAAAATATGTTTTGCTTTGTTTTGTTTTTTTTTCCCCAGAAATGAGAGCATCTGGAAGAGAACATTTTTTTATCTAAAACCTTAGATAAAAACAAATGAAAGAGACACTGGCCTAAAATCAGAGAGGACTGTGGGATCAAGATTAAATTTCTTGAGTAGAGGCCTGATCACAGCATGTTTAAAAACAGTTGGTACAGATCCTGAGATAAGATGGTTGTTAATAAACCAAAGGAGACAGGGTCCCACTGTGGTAAAAACAAACCTTTGGACAACTGCTGAGAGGAGTGATAAGGAAACCATCAAAATCATTAAACACAGCAGAAGGTACAGAAGGGGAACATGTAGCAGGACTGCAAGATGTATTATTAACGCTCAGCCTAACAGAATACAATCAAATCAAACAAAATATTAAAGAAAGTGATCACAGTTTGATTTTGACACGTTTTGGAACATTAGAAGATGGGTTTGTAACGGACTGAATTTTGTTAAATAATACCCTAGGCCGGTTAGAGATGGCAGAAATGACGTTTGGCAAATATTTACATTACAGCGGTGTCATCGAGCCAGGGGTCTAGCTTAGTTTTGGAGGGTCTGAGCTTGAGAGGAACAACCGAGTCCAAAACCCGGGAACACGTGGAATGAAAAGAAGAGATAAAATCTTCAGGGCACAGAGAGGGGTCAGTCCATCATGAGTGAAAAGACTGGTATTCCTGAAAGCAGCAGCACATTCGTGGATGTGAAGACGAGGGGTGGGATGAGTGGTTTGGCTGCAGGAGGAGGGACTGAAAATTCAAATATGGTCGGAAGATGGTCTGAAATACAAGTATCACATATTTCTCTGTCTAAAGGCAATAAATAGGTCGAGAATGTTACCAAGATTATATTTGGGAGCATTGACTAGTTGAGTTAGGTGAAAAAGAGTCTAAAAGGCTCTGAAATTCATTTACCATTTGGCTAGAAGGACAGACATGATTTTTATTAAAATCTCCACAAATGAGCAACTGTCATATTTTGGTATAAATTCAGAGTGCAATTCAGAGAATTCAGGGATGAAGTCCTGATTGTATTCGGGTGGACAGTAGACAACAGCAGGACAAAGAAAATTGATTAGAAATAACTGCAGCTTGAAGCTACTGTAGCTTTTAGATGGAAGGAGGCCAGAACACCATGACTGGACACCTGCAGCATTCAGGAAGGAATAGTCAGGAGGGAAAAAGTGCTGTTATCATCTGGTTTTTGCCATGTCTCCGTGAGCAGCAGAATCCAGAATCCAGTTTGTGAGTGGAACAGAGCTGGCTCTGGCATTGGCCATATAGGTGGTCGCCTATAGGGCGCCATCTGGTGGAGGGAGCGCTGCAGAGGGATGTCCCAAAACAAAAACAAAAAAAAGAGGAAGACAAATATATGATAGTAATAGTTTGCAACCCCTATTGGCGTCCTTTCCTTGTGCTCTGTCTTCAAAAATAAAATAAAAATGATCAAATACAGATCACAACAACCACTCCCTCGTCGTTTCTCATGAATTGATTTATAGTGGTCCTACATCTGTCCTGAATCTGTTCTCAACCAGTCCTGGATCGTCCACTGTGGAAGACAGGGGTGGGACAAGTTATTGGCGTGCATCTCAGGTAGCGGCTATGTGAGACATCAACCAGAAGTCATATATTTTTGTCATATTTGTCATCATGAAAAGGGCATCCAGGGCCTCAGCTGCAGCTTTTAGAAATAGAAATAGAAAAAAAAAATTGAAAAAAAAGAGAGAGGAGGGGTCCCAGTATAGCGGTATTCTGTGTTTTCTAAGATTAATGTTAAAAGGCCAGTTATTCCTTATTTTCTCAACCAGCTATGTTTTCAGTTTTCCCTGTAGTTCTTACTCAGTCATAAAATAAAAAAAATGAATATCAGTCATAAAATCTCAAATTTCACAAAAACTCTGACCATTATCATAAAATTGAGATTTTTTCTTTCTTTTTTTTTTTTTACAAAAGATATTAATATTTTTCTTGTAAAATCACAAATTTAAAAAAGCAGACATCGTAAGATTGAGACTTTTTTTCATCCAACAAGACTTTTTATTATACAATCACAAACTTTTCAACTTAAAATACTATTTTTTGGGGAGGAGTGTAGAATTAACAGAATGATACAACAAGCGTAATTCAGTGGCTTAACAGTATAGATGTAATATATGTTCATATACATAAAGCTAAAGCCAGACAACAAGCGGCAGCAGATAAACGAGACACAGCTGAAGTAGGTGAGTGGGGGACATTACCATAATCTCACATGGGGCGCCAGAATGGCTAGAGCCAGCTCTGGTTAAGACAGTGTCAACAATTTCACATTCACAGAGGATCACTCAGACTGGTCAATCCCTTTTACAACAGGGGGTTTAGGCTGGAAACAGTGCCTTGATTTTATTGGCACTGAGAGCCCACCTGCTCATAATCACAGCATATGGAAAATTTGGGAAGGTGGTGTGTCAGGGCTTTTTTTTTTTCAGGGCACCCTCTGCGTTTTATGAGGCCACTCAGAGCAGACAATGGTGCCAAGAAGGAAGTAGAGCAGCTGAGGGTTGCTGTAAATCTCTGCAGTCGTGGGCAGCAGAAAATAATTTTAAGACAGGGCCACAGCTTAACTGGGAACTTTCTTTTTCTTCACTGATAAATTTTTGAGCTGTCACTATTCTTCTAAATTAACACCGAAAGGATGCTTTAGAGAGCATTTACTGAAAAGCCTCGCACTCATACAAAGGTCCATTAAGCAACACAACACACCACTCTTTCTGCTTTTTTTTTTTTTTAAAGAAAGAAACAGGGAAACAAAATCACTCTCCACTTGTGTTTGGTCATAAAACTGTCCTGATCTTTACTCTTTATAAGTTGTACAAATTTAACCTAGGAAGGGACCTTTCTCACCTTTAGACCACATCCAGACTGCATGATATGATATAATGACATACATTCTAGAGATCCCATATGAGGATGGAGGGTTATTAAGGAAAGAGATCAAGAAAAATATAAGATTCTTATGTTAGCAGGTGGTTGTTTTTTTACTGTTCACATCTAATCACAAATATTCTAAGCAGCATACTGCTTTTTAGAACTGCACTCTCAGAAAGGAGGCTGGAGATGTAAGTTGTCCAAGTAATGGATGCAAACTTACAATTTTCCTTTTTCTCTGTGTGACCTCACTGCTGCAACAGCTGCCAGATCCTCTGGGAGTGTCTAATTTTATAGGAAACTTCACCTGCTTTGCCATGCTGACCTCAGCAGCGTCAATTACTCAGAGCTGCACTAGATCTGCTTGTTAAATGTTAGCATAAAACATATGCTTCATATGTAACACGAAAAGTTTCAAAAGATAACGTGGAAAACTATGATTACAGTCGCACTTTTCAGTGTATGAAGAATACACGTAGTGCCCTTTCAATGTCAATAGTGGTATTTTATAGCTTCTCTTTTTGTCTAAGTATGTACAATGTTATCTAGAAATGATTTGAATTGCAAACATTTGCTCATTATCAAGTAACTTTAGACTTTACGTCTGAAACATTCTGGGCCATGGTGGTCTGGAGAAAGATTAACATCTAACAACAGTCCCATAAAGTTTAAATCTAGTTTTACCTCGGCATAGTTACATAACAATAGTTTGTCATGTCAAATAGACATGTACTGAACCCCAAATCCTGTTGTCACTTCCTTCTGCAAGTTTCACAACTTAAAGGTGCAATATGGAGAATTCTTATCAAAAGTTATATTTTTTCAAAAATAATACATCCTCGAGGCATTTAGAGGGGTGCAGAATTAAAGTATAGCATTTCATTAAAAAATTATAGTCTGAATTTTAAGAAATTTTGACCTGCACAACAATGACATCATGTTTACATCGTAGCAGCTAATAGCAGCCCGCCATTGCGGGTTCACAAATACGGTTTTTATGCTCGGCACAGCCATGCTGGCACTGGGTTAAATGGCGGAGTCTGCTAGTTCTGCAGCTGCTTCAGAGCCCCAGTGGCGATATCATTATCTGTTCCAGCAGCAGAGTGACCAGAGAAGGTCGAAAACTAGAATAAGTATCAGTAAAGCCTGCACTCGACAGACTCAGATAAAGGTTAGAGGATTTCAACAGCATCAAAACACATGCGGAAATGGCAACCTTTCCCCTCAATCAGTAAGCTAACTCGCTTGCTAACTTAGCTAACGTTACCTGACGGTCAAACTCATCTGCACTACTTGTTTTCATTATATAATGAATCATTACTGAACATTCAGACCAAAAGCAATAAATGTCTCATAGTTGCCAGAGTCCCAAAAAGCTTCGCTGGACACAGCAGCAAAATCGGCAGTTTAACGTTCTATCCTGCTTCTTATTTAAAGTCACCATGTATGCTTAAAGGGACACTGTGTAATATTAGAGCTTGTCTATTAACAAAAATGGACTGTTTAATTCAAAAGTATGACCTACGAATCAGTAATTACTTCCTTCAACAAATCACAGTGTTCTGGTTGTCCTTGAATTTGCCATTTATATATACATTCCTTGGCATATTCAATGGTGAAAGCATTTGATCGCATTAACCATTGCAGACTGTTCAAAAATTACAACAAAGAGGGGTTCCTCCCTGCTTAGTCAGGGCTCTGCATTTTTGGTATAGCCACCAGACTATAAAAGTCAGATGGGTAATAGTGACTTCAGAACCATTTCCTGTGACTAACGGAGTGAGACAAGATGAGATTCTGTCCCCAGTACTCTTCAATTTGCATATGGACGACAAAGTAAATGTAAGACAGGCTGCATGGTGGGAGAGAGACTCCTGAACCACCTACTCTATGCAGATGACCTGGTCATTATGTCACCTTACTCTGCAGGTCTGCAGCAGTTACTGAGAGTCTGCTGTGTCTATGGAAGAGAATATGACATCAAGTTTAACTCTAAAGAGTGTGATGATGGTGATGAAGAACAAAGAGGACCTAAAGACCATCTTCCCTGCTTTTCATCTGGCTGGAGGGGAGCTAGAGGTTGTTGAGCGGGTCAAATATCTTCGTCACATCATCAGAAGTGACCTTAGAGATGATGATGACATCCAGAGGCAGTACTGCAAACTGTATGCGCAAGCCAATATATTGGCACGAAAATTTCACGAGCACAATCAGTGTTAAGGTTGCCCTGTTCAAAGCATACTGCACACCTCTCTATACTGCCCACTTGTGGAGCAGTTATGGTAAGGGTAAATTTAAGAAGTTGCAGGTTGCCTATAATGATGCACCTTGTATTTTACTGGATGAGCCTCGATGGACAAGTGGCAGTTTGCTGTTTGTGCAAAATAATTTTCCTACATTGAATGCTGTAATCAGAAACTCTGTATGCATTCATGAAGCGTCTTGAGGATTCACACAATGAAATTATAAATGTTTTAACAATGCCAGAGCAGAGCAGTGTTTGGTTCACCTCTGAGCTCTGGAGGCATTGTTTATGTGGACTATAGTATATTTTTATTATTGTGTTGTCTGTTTATTGTTTGTTTTGGTGTTCCCTTTTTAATATGGACCCTCCAGAGTCTGAAATAAAGATTGATTAATTGATTGAATGGTGATTGCCATGTTGCACTTCCACCTTGAAACTACAGTCCGTTACACAGGGAACATCCAGGAAAATTCAGCTGATTTTTTATGGTGAAATTATAACAGAAATAAAATCTACTTCATTAAATTTTGTTGAGAATCTCTAAGATTTACTCAACATTTTGATGGCATCTCTACTCATCTATGAAAATACATAGACCTTTGGTAAAGGTGACATAGAATGGTTGAACAGGGTATTTATCCTTGTTCTGTGATGTGATATATAGACAAAAAGATTCTGGTTGGGTCTGTAATGCCTCAGAAGTTCCCTAAAAACCTTTCTCAGAAATTTTAAACGCATGGTTTTGCACTTTTTTGGCATCCTTTTGGGTTTAACTGGCAACCTCATTATGAAACACAAGCACTTGATGCTGATTGGCTGCCTTTGCTGCCACTCAAAAGAGACTTCACCAGCTTCTGAAAATGGGCACAGCAACTTTCTACAGCTATGGCCAACACAGAATTTAGAATTTAGATAGCCCCAGCACCTAATGAATGTATTTAGATTTCTTCTTTAATAATAATAATAAAGAAGATATCCTGAAGATGTAAGATAGAAGTGATCAAGATAACAGGCTCTGATAAATGGTCTCAAATAATTAATCAATTGAGCAAGCCCCCCCAATTGAAGACAAACGCAGACCAGACTGAACCTCTCAGTACTGCTCTGTGCTGCCATCTAGTGAATAAACACGAGAACAAATAGTGAAGGCTTTAAGGCTGTGAAACACCTTTAAATTTATTCTTTGAAAAAACATGCTGTCAAGTCAAAAAAAATCTCAAAAGAAGCAGACATCAGGTACTATTAAAATAAACTGATATGCACAAACTATGTGAAAGCTGGCCAGTTGATGAGGTAGACGGTCCTCTTCAGTCATCGTTAAGGTACAAACATACTCCCTGCAGAACCCAGTGAGAGATGTGAATGGAAGTAGACAGATCTGCCTCAAATACCAGCCCCACACCCATTGCATTCCTCCGCAAAGAAGTGGTATACACTGGTGTCCTCAGCGTATTCTAACATACAAACACAAGAAAATACACAACGGTCAGAAACAAGCATCCAAAAAGTGTATGATTTAAATATACAGAGAGGTGTAGTGGTGTGAGTGTGAAATGTTCACACCTGTAGGCTAATGCGGTGTGCCTCTGTGGGGATGACTTTAAGAATGGGCAGTTCAACAACCAAGACTTTTGGTTTACTCCTTATTAGGCAGCCCAGCTCCATGTCCCAGTCTGCTCCCTCCAGAAACAGACCAGAAACAAAGCAGCCTGTGGACAATAAGAATTCAAATAAAAAAAAAAAAACAAAAACAAAACAACAACAGTTAATATAAACACAAGAAGCTTGTGCTCTATAGAAAGGATTAGCACTCAGTTATAGGCCTTGACATCATAAATTCTCTACACTAAGTTATGTCCAGTGTGCAGGTGGGGCATGGTGACCCCTTGAAACCTAAACTACACTACTCTACTACTGTTACTGTTCTGTGTGCAGAAATATGTGATCCAAATAACAAACCAACGAAAAAAAAACAACTATTTGTTTCCAGGGAGTGCTTCAAATGAATGTTGGTGCTCAGACCTATTCACCAAACATGCTGAGAAAGACGAATGCCATTCCATTACCCTGTCTGGGGACGTCACTGACTTCATCCTCATTGCGGTACTGGGTCACTTCTGTGTACAGTGTGGAGTGATCCAGTGGCCAGCCATTTTTCCTGCATGCAGTTTGGACCAGAGCTGTCAGGTAAGACTCTGGGATGTGTAGTCCTGATAGCCATATAACTTTTGGCTCGCCCTCCTTTACCTAGTAAACAAAAGATACACAGATGCAACAGACAGCCAAATATATTTTTTACTATTTGTTAACTGTAGTAATTGCCAGAATACATAGATCAGTGTGACCATCTTTACCCAATAGCTATATTGTTCATAACGCCTCTTGAAATGGCTCATCCAGCTGCCAAGGGACTTCAGAGTGTCAGGTACCAGTTTCTTCCAAATGGCAGGAATGTGACCATTAAAGAGGGCTCGAGCTACATCATCCAACTCACTACTCATGCCCACCTCACCAGCCAAGGCCTGCAAGACACGAGAATCTCAAAAAAAATCTCAAGTAGAGTTGAACAGTTTTTCCCAACATATTCTTGTCATCTACCCCAACCTTACCCTCCTCAACTCAGCCAAAGACTGCTTCATGCGAACTACTAGTTTATTGAAGCGCTCTAGCTCTTGAAGCAGAACAACTGAGGTTGGAGAGATGTTGGTGCCAAACTCTTTCCGGATCACATCCATGTCAAATAACTCAGGCAGCTTGTTCTGAATGTCTTGGGCCACCTGGCTGATGTGCTCATCCCTACTGATGCTTCCACCAGATTCATCTGAAGGTATAAGGGTATGTGTAAATGCCAATGAGAAGATGCATTGCAATATCACAGTAAAGGGAATACTTTACAAAGGAGCCATTTGTATTTTTAAAATGGGATGAATATTATCTGTCAGGATGCTCTGACTCAAAACTCAAAGGGGGAGTCAGAAAACAAAATATTTTTCTTTAACTGTGATTACTTAAAACTCTAATTCAAAGCTGTCAAATCATACCTGTATGAGGCTGAAGATCTATTAAGTGAGTCCACATCTCTTTAACTGCTTGAGTGTAATATCCTGTCTCTGCATTGGAATGAAGTCCCAGTACTTCCGGTGTATTTGATAGTGGCATGTTATTGATCTCATCTGGAAGAAATAACAGGATAAGGCTGTGAATAAAGACAGAAAATGCACTACTTTTTGTTGTTGTGTCAGGGAAATGAAGTAGCCAATGCATTAACTGACTTATATATACATCCCTATGTCCAGGTGGAGGGATTGTGTAATCTACGTCTTTGTTTCTAAAAAAGTGGAACTTCTGAAAGGTCCAGAAGAGAAAGTCGCCAAGGTACTCATCCATATAGACAGTCAGGATCCTGCGGTCAAAGCTGTCTATTGCTCGCCCACCATACATCACCTAACAAAATATTAACACTGTCAATACAGTAAATTTACAGCCTTTTCTAATGGTACAATATGTAACATAAAGCACAATTAATGTAGCCTAACCTCCCCAATAAGATATTTAAGGGTTCCCCAGGGTATATCTTCATCTCTTTGATTGTGAGCCTTCGTCAGGTAGGTGTTCAGGATGTCCATAGACACCTGTTAAACACAGTTGCATTGCTTTTACTACTGAAATGTGAAACCAAACTGTTATTGTACAACTCAATAAGAAAAGAGCATTTGGATCACTGCTTACAAAGAAGTCTGACTCGCTGAAGTCATAGGGCACATTCCAACCGATCTTTCCATACTTGCGCCTCTCTTGTACCACGGCGTGGAAAAAGGCCAGTACATACACCAGGCTGCAGAATTTAGGGTGCTGGCATTCATCTAAGGTCACACTTGAGATTTTTGAATATGTAGCTATCATGTTCATTTTGAGACCACTGGGAGGCTCTGTTGCTACCTGAAAAATTCATTTAAACACATTGAAACATGATGCATCATACATGCTATGTGTGTTTGAGAACTTTTACTAATGAGTATAAATGTCAGAAAACAACAGATTCAGGGAGATAGCTACACTGCTGTCTTAGCGAAATAGTTAGATCATGATGAACTCAAGATATGTTAAAAACAAATCCCAAAAGACAAGAAAAACAAACAAACAAAAGCATATATATATTACATGATAACTCCAGTCTGAGGCACTGCTTTCACCCACTGACAAGTTGGAAAATTGAATCTGCCATCAAGAAAAATCAAAAGAAAACATTACAGAAATTAAAGGAAAAAATTAAATGTGTTTTACCTTGAGAGACTTTTGCAGGATTCCAATGGGGAAATCCTTAATGGGGTTGGTAGTAATCCACAAGCGGAAGTTGGGGTTCGGCTTGGAAATTCTCTCCAAGGCCTTTTCCAGTTCCTTTAGCCACTTCACCAGCAGGTGACAGTTCTGTAGCACCAACCACTGACCAAGAGATACTGCCTTGTCCAGCAATTCCAGTGCCAACTATCAAAGGTACAGAAGGAAATTATCTAAAATTATTCACTTATCAAACTCCATGATCAATTCACATGACTACTTTTAACAGGTCATAGCTTGAAACATTTAAAAAGTATTCAGCACCTTCTCTTGGCCTTGGCCCATCGCGAGGGATTTGAACTTGCCACCTCCACAGCCTAATTTCTCTGCAAGTTTCATGATGTCACTGGCTGGGTCAGAGCCAGGGCTCAGGATGAAGACAATGGGAGAGAAAGGTGTGCTATGATTATAAACACTATCCAAGCTGACCACAGGGGGCTGTACGTATCTAGGCGAAAATAAAGAAAAACATGTTAGAAGTCAAAGACTTCTTTCGGTGTAAGTACAAGTTGGTATACTTCATCAAATTCTTGTGTTCACTCAATTAAACCTGCATCACAATGATTAGAGAGTAGAGTATTCAGCTCTTCAGAATCTGATACATCATATAATGCCATTATTCACATTGAAGATGAGTCAAATTCATTCTCCAGAATGACTGACTTCAAACATGCAGCCAGGGTCTAAAAGATCTATGCTGAGGAATAAGAAAATGAAAAAGTCTGGTCAAACTAAAAATTAACTGAGTAAGAAGTCCAACTTAAAGGATAATACTGGAAAAAGCCTTACTCCATTCAAGAAATCGGTCAAACATTTGCATGGAACTCACACTACCGGTCAAAAGTTTTAGAACACCTCAATTTTTCAGCTTTTTCTTTTTTTTTATTCTGAAGTTTAATGTCTCATTGTAGTCTGAATTGAGAGCATAGAACAAATAAGCGAGGTTAAAAATAAATCATGGGATCAATTTATAAACCAACTTTTGACTCAAGGTAGCCACCTTTGGTAGCTATAACAGCTACTCATGGGATTCTTTCTACAATGGAAATAAAATATTCTTCAGCAAGTTCTTCCTCTATTTTGAGGGTTGAGGATACTGCAATTGATTTCATATGATCAGGATGTGAATCACATGGCATAAGATCTTTGTCACTTCTTCTTAATTAAAAGCTTTAAGAAGATTTTGAATAAAGCATCAAATGAGAACATTCTCTTTGGGAAGAATGGTGCTCCAACCCAACAGTACTGTTTCAGAAATATAAATTGCTTTCAATGTCATATACAATGTCAAAGTCCGGACATTTTCCAATATTCCAGAAATGTGGCATGTAAGAAGTGGGGAATGCAAGTAGCCTATATACAGTCACTATATACAGTGATTTTTTTTTTTTTTTTTTTTTTGTCAGAGGAAGATTATCATAAAAATTTATGGACAATCACCGAGACAGTATGTAGCATGTAGCAGTTGCATTTCTTCAGTATTTACTACAAGTGTGATTTCTGATTTTAAAAAAAAGTTACTGTTTCAAAATATTTTTCTCTGAAGCTGTTTGTTCCACTCACTCATTATTGAAATATATGTGGTTTTGATATGAGCACAAAAACAGTCACCAAGGAGTTGTGTCCACCTTTTCTGATAGGCTGTAATAGAAAAACTGCTATTTTTACAGCATACTCTATGTGTTAAGTCTTGCCTCTTGTGTGGATTAGACAGGGGCTCCACTGCATTTCCCTTGTATTACTTTGAGATTTTTTTTTTTACTTTGGACAGTACATGGTGACCAAAGACCTGTGTATGAATAAAGTATTGGGGAAAAAAGGAGAGAGGGAGAGAAACAGAAAAGGAACTACGGTCTCACTTCTTGCCCATAGTGACATTGACATAGTCAGTAACAGCTCTGAAGACTCTGTCAACACGGAAACAGCGCAGCAACAGAAGCTTCTGA
This sequence comes from Arrhamphus sclerolepis, assembly GCA_037176975.1. Taxonomy (NCBI): domain Eukaryota; kingdom Metazoa; phylum Chordata; class Actinopteri; order Beloniformes; family Hemiramphidae; genus Arrhamphus; species Arrhamphus sclerolepis. The sequence continues at coordinate 5,374 of JBAMYA010001467.1, read as the reverse complement.
AAAGCTGACAGGCCCTCCTTATACTTCATGGGAAATGGAGCCTGCTCTGGTGCATCCAAGTCATACCACTGTGCAGAAACAACCACAAAAAAAAAGAGTTAAATTCAGCTAACTGACATTCTAAATTTATTTCTGTCACTGTGGTTACTTACAAATTTCCAGTCAGTGGGATTTTTCTCAATGTCACTGAGCAGAGAGCCAAACTGCTCAGGAAAGAGCTCTGCAAGTTTCACCATATCCTCCCAACTCTGATCGGGAATCCAGTCACATGGTTTTTTATGCCTGCTTTTTTCCAAGCATAGATTGCCTTTACACATGAAGAAGGAAAACATGAACAGCTGTTTTGAGCACTGTGTGGATTCGTATGTTTTTGTGTCTTTGTAATAATTACTCCCTACATAAATCAGTCTCTACCACGTTTCTTTGGATATCTCACCTTTGATAAAGAACTCCAGTTCCTCCTGAGGTACTCTCCCCTCAGCCTGCTCAATCTTTATTGCCATGTTAAAGGAAAAGAGCAGCTTGTGTCTCTCAAATAGCCCTAAGGACATGCAATCAGTTAAAGGGATAACGTCTACAAATGCACACACTGCTCAGAAATGAAAGCTTTCCCTCTATTCTGTGTGTTTCTTTACCTGTGCAGCCATAGTTATAAATATTGTATGTCAGTGTGTTCATGATCTTCCCAAGTCTTTGATGAAGATCTGAGTCTGGGTGAGATTTTTCCAGTGACAAATTAAACAATTGTAGGTAGGAGGCTAGTGAGTACTGGTACATGCTGTTAACCAGAGCCATGTCTGTCAGTACAAAGAACAGGATAGCACCACGCTTAGCTGCAGGTCGATAACCATTTCTGAGTTCATCAATGTCCATCGATGTCTTCTGAGCCAACTTGAGTTTCTCAAAGACCTTAGGATCAGAAAAGCAAACACAGAAAAACACTAGTGTTGGTGACCTTAGTAAATGTTGAGTCAATTAAAACAGGCTTTAGCCACACTGACCTCACTGGCTTTCGACTTTGTTTCCTCCAGTGTGTGAATGAGTTCTGTGTTATCCAACATGTTCCCTGTACATGTGGCGAGCTCTCTGAGCAAAGAGTCCCCAAGGTTTTTTAGCAACGTCTTATTGTAACTTGTCTCTTGGATCAAACACTTATGCAGCTCTTCCATCTCCTTCTTCTCAAAGCCCATGATAACACTGAGGAGCTGGTCCTCCAGACCCTTGAGGGTCACTGCATGTAACACAAATACACAATTAACAATGAGCCATGTTCAATATGGTTCACAATATAGAGATCAAATCTGCCATCCTGCATATCTTACCAGTATAGTTAATAACCATGGCTTTTCCAAACACTGATGGAGAGTATCTGGGGTTAGCCAATTTGGTGTTAAGGTAAAGTCGGAAGTTGGGATCATAGTCCACCTCCTTGTCACCGAGCATAATGACCTGCCTGCCCTCTGCTCCTTTTACATTCTTCTCCAGGACATTGTCAATTACTGGGTCAATGTACTCATCCACATCTTGAAAAAGGAATGGATAGCCATACTTAATGGACATCTCTAGTTGTTTCAGGAAGTCTGGATCATTGAACGATGAGATCTGAGGGAAAATGGAAATCACGGTGTCAGGATCCCATATCATGAGACTTTCCAATATGTTTAATGTGTTTATTTTCTTCCTTTGTGACACCAGAGCTTTTTGTACCTTGAGGTTATTATTCTCCTCCATTTTTTTAATCCAGTTGAGTGCTTGCTCTTGAGGATCAATACACATGGGAAATCGACTCCCCTTTGTTGTGAGGATTCCATTCTGCACAGACAGCTCATCTGAAGGCAGACCCTCTGAGCCCCATCTGTTTGACATAGTTAGCCTGTCATGTCTCTGTAGCCATTGTTGATTGTATTGTAGTATATTTATCACATATACATGCCATCACTGCAGTTCAAATTGATCCATTGTTTTCAAAAAAGGAACTTTTGACATGCTGGATTTACACATTCCTTACCTGCTAATTTCTACCTCATCAGTAAGAAGGTTTTCCACTTTGAAGGGCTGACTCAAGGGGATGCCTCTTTCTAGCACATCCTGAACCCATAACTCATATACCATCTCATTCCTGAAGCCCCAGTTGAAGGCTCCTTCATAGCTCAGAAAAGCAGCAGAAATCAAACAGTCACCCAGGAGATAAATGCGCCGTTGCTTCAGATCATCTAACTCTTTTGTCCACCTGAGTTGATTATAAGTTGAATGGAAATTGTGATGACAAGAACAAGAAATTAAAGGTTAAAAAATGTACTTTTAGCTGGGTTGGTTGTAGAAATGCTGTACCCTCACCGTTCATTTTCAGAGCTCAGGCCAGAAATGAGTTTGTCAGCAGCTATTAGTCTCCTCTCCATAACCTCAGCCTCCTTCTGTAACTGGCCCTGGTTCAAAACAGCATCTTGATACTTATCTTTAAGAGCCTGGCACTCTTTTTGGATGTCACTAAGCTCACTTTGAATGCAGTCTAGATCCTGCTTAGTCTGAAAGAAGTCCCTCTCGAGGCGTGCCACCTAAAAAAAAAATGGCAACATACCTTTTGTATTTGTGTCTCTTCTAATACAAGATATTATATCAGCCATTACAAAACACAGATTACCTTCTCTCTCTTGGGTTTTATTTCCCTGGCAACAAGACAGTAACTCATGACTGCCTCAACAAACTTGAACATTCCTGAACCTGCTTTACTGATGGCTTGCATCTCCTCATAAGTTGTTTGTAGGTTCTTTAAGAAACCTAGCCAACAAAAATTGGATCAAAAACAACCTTGAAATTCTATTATAAATGAAAAATAGATGGATATTACTCCAGAAACCTTCATGATAGCTTTTTATTGATCATGAAAGCATCTTACCTTTGACAGTTGTGACCTGTGAATTAGATATGGAATCACAGTCCATTTCCATCAAGGAGCGCAGGAAGTTAGCCTCTGACATCATTGCCTTGCATGATTGCCAGCTGATTTCTTTGCAGCCACGTAGCACAAGGATGCACTCGCAGACCATCTGTACTTGTTTGGGTGGCTTCACAAAAGACCTGAATGTTAGACCAGGAGAAAAACGACAGTAGGAGGGGCTTGATCAAGAGATGATTTATGTTTCCTTTTTTTGGTCTGGAACATTAATCTACGGCCTTTGTCACAAAACAGTGTTCAATTAAGCTTTCGACAATTTCAAAACCTTTGTATAATGTGTTTTGGGTTACAGATGTTTTCTTTACAGTACTGGTATCCATTTTTAAGATTACCTTGTTTATCATGCCAAATGTATCTGGCCATTATCTGAATTATTTCAGCAACAAAATACAAAAATGATGTTCTTAGGGAGAAGAAGAGCGTACCGGATATCTGCAACATCAGATTTCTCAAGGTCTTGCAGGGCATTGCGGGCAGCCACTAATGCTGGCAGAGCTTCAGCCAAGGAACTTTCAGCTTCTTGCTTCTCTACAGCTAAGAGCTTGGTCTGCTCTTCAATCTCTTTCGCTTTATCTTCAGCCAGAGTTTTTTTCTCCTCAGCTAGAAGTAGAAGCCATTGATAAGTGGTTTTCCATATATGTAAATGTCCACTATTTGCCCTTTGACAATGACTCAAAAGATACAGGGACTCACTGACCTATACTTGTGCTTGTGACGATGTCTTCCAAGAGAACTTCACAAGCTGTGGCCTTTTCAGCGAGAACCACCTTCTGATCTGCTAGCTTGACATTCATTTCAGCTAGCTGCTGACTGGCTTCCTTCAGTTTTTCCAACCCTCCCTCTAAACGCTTGCACTGAGCTACAATACAAGAGAGAAGACTCAGACATCATCATAAATGCATTCATATGTATCAGTCATGTGGCACCAGTCCAACCTTTACAAAGCTTACCAAGGATGTATTCATCCTTTTCCTCCAAGAGGATAGAGTAGGTGTTAATGAAATCCAAGTAGTTCTTTGGAGTAACATAATTACATCGTCTAAGTTTTTGGAGGAATAGTTTGCTGTAGTCACCCACAGAGGTATGGACCATGCATACATGATCAATAACTGCTGCAGAGTGTGCCTCAGGAATCATTGGATTTTCAGCTGTAAAATGACAAAAGTTAAAATAATAACTATGGGATTTTCTCAGGTTCAAGGATAATCTTGATATTGAAAATATCATCAAAACAAAATATAGAGGTATTAAAATAGCTGAATAGCTAAAAGTAATAACACACCTAGGAAAGACATTGCTACTGCATGTAATGCCTGTGGTGGCCATGGCAGGAACCAGTCAATCACTGTATTGTTCATCAATCCTAACACAGAAGTGTATGCAATTAAACAATAAGATCAGAAATTAGATTTTATCAAGTAAAGTCTAAATACATGTTTACACATTTTTCACCTGGGAAGTTTCTGCAACGTGCCCTCAGGGTGTCTCCCAGCGGAGACATGCCTAAAACAATGTGCAGATTGCTGGCACTCTTGTTTACAAAGTACTGCCAAATTCTCTCTTTGGAAGGATCTACTCCCATCATAAGAGCCTCATCGCGAAGCTGGTTGAGAATTGACTCTTTCTCATCATCAGGGAACAATGCAGGAACTATGCCTAGAAAGAAAACAATTGATTAGGGAACTACAGCTGTCAACTTTGAGAATAATAAATCAGTTGTGAGCCAATTAATATCCAACCTGAGGTAAGCATGTCATTAATGAGCTCCAAGAAGCCCTCCTCAGCAACATGAGTGTCAGTAAAAAGGAACACTATCTTCTTGTTTTCAATCCCAAGCCTCAAGTACAATGTTTTCAGATCTTCTCGAAAGCTGGACTCACTGTATCCTCTGCTCAAAGTTATCTCAAACACCTGGGACAAATGAAAGTTCATTTCTACAACCTCCATTCTTAATACAATCCGTATTCCCAAAAAACTGGGAATACTGTGTAAAAACTACACAAAAACAGAATATAATGATTTGCAAACCTCATAAACCCATATTTTATTTCCAAAAGAACCTAAGGAACATATCAGCTGAGACATTTCACTATTTTATGGAAAACGTGAGCAATTTTGACTTTGATGAGTACAGCATCTCAAAAAAATTGGAACAGGGTGACGTTTACTATTTTGCAGTACCCGCTCTTTTATTAACAACTATCTAGGAAGTGAAGAGACCAGTTGCTGTAGTTTTAGGAGAGGAATGTTGTCCCATTCTTGTCTAATGCAGGATTCTGACTGCTCAACAATCCTCGACCTTTGTCGGACTTTTTTTTTTTTTTTAAACCAACCAACTTATTATCTATCTATCTATCTATCTATCTATCTATCTATCTATCTATCTATCTATCTATCTATCTATCTATCTACCTACCT
>JBAMYA010001446.1:0-18457 GCA_037176975.1 Arrhamphus sclerolepis | reverse complement strand
TCTTAACTGATGACTATTGTGGGCCTGGAAAAAAGGAAGAATTAATGTAATGAATATATACATACACACATATATATATATTCATTACATTAATTATTACTTTTTTCCAGGCCTACAATAGTCATCATTTACGAATATGGGCAGGATTCCCACTGGTTGATGAACCACTAGAAAGGACCTTTCATTAAGAATGTTTAATTCCATGACAAAGGCTTTTTTCAAAAATGTACCCACCTTTCATCTTCAGCTCTGTGTTTGGGAGTACTTTGGTTTTGTCATTCAAAAACCTGAGAGAAAACATAAATTTATCAACAGTTTGTAACAGTTTCCATAACTCTTCCCTTACCACAAACAGTATGTATATCAATGGTGAAAGGTTGTCATTATTGTCATAGATCAATAAATACTGTAGGGATCCTGAACACTACACCCGACTGTTAGGCGAGATGACAGTCACAAGACCAGACCCATCAGTTGACCCCTGCCGATAAGGGTCAAAGACAGAGTGGAACTGTTCTGACCAGACTCTGGAATCCACATCTGGACCCAAACGTAACCACAGGGGAGTCTTAAACAATTCCTTGATGTAACCATTCCACAGGAACTGCAAAACTAAGCAGTCTCCTTCTCAGAGGGGGGGACAACGCAGCCACACCTAATCAGACTGCCAAATGAACGATCTGGCTGGCAGTGGCCTGACAAAGCCTTAGGAAGTCCTAAATTTCTGTCAGTATGGAATTTACTATCCCCCCCCACTCTTAGTGAACTGATGCTGGTCATCCTCCGGAGGACGTGGGAGATAAGAAGAAACCCATTGAACAAGCTCAGACTGCACGGCTCAAGTAAAATTCTTTATATGCATCAGAAAATTAGGAATCTATACTGTTTTGTAAAAACTCCCCAATATCATGTGTTTTAACAAAAGATCCTTTTAGTAGATCATGTGTGCCAATGAACCCAATGGTCCCCTGCTCTGCTTGGCTAAGAATGCTGGTCTAACTTTAAGTTACAGGTAATGAATAGTTATCTCACTGACCAACATGACAGACATCTTAGTTCAATTCAATTCAATTCAATTCAATTTATTTATATAGCGCCTATTTACAACAAGTCATCTCTAGGCGCTTAGTTCTGAATTTAAACTGAAGTTAGAGTTAAATTGGTCATATCTGTTTATGATTGAGCTCTTATGCTACTGCTCTGTACCATCGGGAAGCATTGATCTCTTTAAGTGTATCTTATTCTTTTTATTTCATATTAATTTTGTTATTTAACATTAATTCCTGTTGTACCTATTCTGTCTTGATTAGACTCACTGCTATGTTGAATCAAACTATCGAGACCCGTAATTGTTTTATCATAAATTATGCAAAACAGAGGAGGGGGAGACGAAAGTTCAATTTTAATTCTATAAGTCTCTATCCAGTCAGGATATATGACATGATAGAATCTGTTTAACATCTTAAAGATTGGTCAGGGAGTGACTGCTGATGATGAAACCCTGATCTGAACTCGCATGGCCAGCGAGTCCAGTAAACTTTCACCAACCAGAAGCAAGACCCAGTCCTCCGGCCACCAAGAGGGGGAACACAGTCGGCCTGCTGGCAGATCGACCTCACACAACTCTGATCGACGACGTTGGTCTCGGGGTCCTACCAGAACCATCTCGAGTCCTGAATTCCCTCCTGGGCGGCTTATCTCCAGTCTGGTGAGGTTTCTCATGTGGTTCAATTTGGTGTCTCCTGATCTACCAAGGAAGCCAGATTCATTCACCTTAAACATAAAAGTAACTGTCTTTACAGAGTATTAAATATCAATTTTTGATTACGTCAGTATTTTCAATTTTTGTAGCTGACAAAATCTATTTTAATACATCAGATAAATAGTCATAATAATTTTTGTCCTTGTCAGAAACTTTTGTCTTGGTTTTTCCTTTCCTCTCCTCTTCCTTCTCGGGGTTTAAGTAAAGTCAATCTGGTCTCGTTTGAATTTATAGGCCTACATATTATATGCATATATACAGTATATATATATATATATATATATATATATATATAAAACCGCATTTATTTGTTCTTGTTGTTGTTTGATTCCCAATAAATGTTCTTTAAACTATTCTCTGGTGAAGTTTTCCTTTGACACACTCAGCCAATCCAAGTATGAACCTAACACAGATAAGAGATTGATAAAATTTAATTTTCCCTTTTTAAATAAAAAGGGTGGTGCCCCAACGAGTTGATAAATTAAGTAGGATCTCTACAACAGTCAGGAATGTGGGGCAGAGAGAATGGGGGAGACACGCAGCAAAGGGTCACGGGCGGGAGTTGAACCTGTGACCGCTGCATGAGGACTAAGCCTCTGTACAAGGGCCGCCTGCTTTAATCACTAGGCTATGCAGCAGCCTGACAAAAACATTTCTAAAATTATTTTAGCAGTCATTCAAGGTAAATGGCACCTCTGCCACAGCCTGAGCATGTCTGTGTCTCTAGTTTTATGACTATGCAGGACAGAGGACTGTGAGGCGGAGGGGGTGCATTTGAGTTTGGTTGACATTGTATTAATAAAGTTATATTTTTGGTCACTGGTTCATAGTTTGTTTCATAATTGAAGTGAGGGGAGATAAGGTAATGTTGCCGACTTCAATACCAACAATATTGTGATAACAGACAGTTGCACTTCACAACCAGAGAGGGTGCTAAAGAGTGCACTGAACATGAACCTGAATGCTCCAAAGCAACAAACTGAAAAAAAGAAAAGAAAAACATCGAGATTTGCACACCTGCTCATGATCAGTTCATCAAGGGCTGATGATTTGAAGCACATGGCAACAATGTACATTCTTAAATCCTATGAAGGCAGTAAGGGGGTACTTAGTATTTCCCACAGTCTTTTATTTATTTTTTTGTTAAATAAATAATGGGGAACAAATATTTACACTTCTAGAAAAAGATATCCAGCTAAGCAATTCCTCAAAAGTAAATATCTCCTTGATCTGACGTTTGAAGAGTTAAAATCCAAAGAGCTCCCTTGGGAAGATATTGAACTGCCCACATTTCCCCTGAGATATTCATCAGTGTATGTGACTGTAGATAGAGAGCATCTCTTCTTCCGATATATAGAGGGCATTCACAGCGTATAATCCAAAGCACTGTTTGGGTGAATGAGAAGCAAAATGTAAAACACTCAAGGTAAAGAGAGCAATGTACTAAAGCCAATGTAAGTGTAGACACATAACAGTACTTCCAACTTCCTCATAAGCAAGTTATGGTTGTGAAGTATAATTTTTGTGCCAGTTTCATGAAATGGAAAATGTGTTATGATTTAAAACAACAACAACAAACTAATGTAGGTATCCCTGATTTTGGAGCCAAAGAGTGCAGTGATTTCACAATCTTTGAGCCTTTAATGTCAGCCTGCTGCATTTTGCACTCTTTTGAACCAGGAAGCTGCAACACATCTGGAGTGAGACTTCAGCCCCAGGGCATAAAAGAGTGTTTTATCCTTCCAACTGGAACATTCCTAAAGTCTTTTTTTTATTTAACTTTCTCCTGCTTATTAACTGAGTTCCTGATTTATATTTTGGCTCACATGAAGAAGACTAAGTGTACATGTTAGATCCAGCACTGAAGAAAATTATTTCTAGATTACAAAGACACAAAAAACATGTTGCATAGTGTGATGAGAAACTTGGGATTGAAAGGCTATACGCAGCCTATTTTGTTCTGCTTGTACATTCCAGCACTCTGAGAAAACATGACTGAAAGCAGAGCTCTTACGGGGTGTAGCCAGTGTCTCTACAGGATAATTTGCCAGAGTGTACTCGTGACCACTCACAGCACGGTTACTACAGAGTACCAGTTAACGCTGGGAAGAGATTCAAAAGGATTCAAGTTTGTTACAGTTTCAGCTTTTCTTGTATATCTGCCCCACCACAGAGGAGATTACTTTTTGTCCTTTCAGTACTGTGTGAAATATACTTTTTTAAATACTAAATGCAAGTGTCTTTTTTTCTTTTTTTTTAACCTCCCTTAGTTTATGGTTTATGTATCACGCATGCTTCATCTGAAATCCCGCCCCCATGTGCTGCTGATTTAACCAGATAAGAATCCAAACAGGAAACTGAACTTCAGTCTTGAGCTGCTGTGCTCATACAGCTGCGGAGGCAAGCGGTGAGTAGAAGCCTTTTAAAACATAATCAGTGGAAAATGTATTGCAGGGTGCTGTAGAAACAGTCATTGTGATGTTGCGTGTGAGAACAATATATATGCATCAACTTAACAACTTTCTTCCTGTTTTTAACGATTCAGTTACTTTCATTTTTACACGTCCTTTTCCCAGCCAGTGAGCTCTAACGTCATCTATTTGTCGTCTCTGTCATTGCTTTCTTTTTCAACAGATTTTGAGGTTGCATGCTTCCCGAGTTAAGCAAGAGATGGCACTGCTTAGCCGTGATCGGATCAGAACTGAAGATTTAGAGAACTGGGTTTGGATTGCCTCTGGGGGATTCGGTGCTGTCTACAAGGCTAGGTACAAGAGAAAGCGTTGTGATGTGGCCATTAAGCTACTCCATCATGATGTTAGGTAAAATCACAATTATGTGACCATTGTTGGGACTTGTTTTGAATTTGTCTTTATCTATACTGTGTCAGCTAACAATCGTCCCTCTAAATCCAGCTCTGTCTTGATCGCAAAGGAAGCAGTCTATAATGAGGCCGCAAATATGGACAAAGTTTCCTCTGAGTTTGTTTTGAGGGTTTATGGAATATATGAAGGATGCCCACCCATAGGAGTGATGTCTCCAAAACAAGGAATAGTGACTGAGTTCATGACAAAAGGATCTCTTGAAACTCTACATAAGAGAAACTTTCCTGACACCCTACCCTGGGCCCTGGTCTTCCGTTTGGCTTTTCAAATCGCTTTGGGAATTAACTCCCTCCATTCAGAAAACCTTTTGCATGGAGACCTAAAGCCAAAAAATATACTGCTGGACAACGACCTCAAAGCCAAGGTAAGGTGTCATCCTGCTAAATACAAGGGTTTACATGAAACTTAAAAGTTGTTTTAATGCCCCACTACCTCTCTTTCTATTTTGTAGTTAGCAGACTTTGGTCTGTCCAGGCATTCCACCAGTGCTTCCAACAGTGAAGAAATGTTAAAAGACATTGGAGGCACATACATGTACATGCCCCCTGAGGCTTTTGTTTCGCCATACAAGCCTTCTCGTACTTTTGACATTTACAGGTAGCATTTTAATATGAATTAAATAGAAATTCTAAGTGAACACGCTGTACTCTAAAATCTTTTCAGTTTTTCTCAAATTTCAGCTATGGTATCCTTCTCTGGTCTATCGTCGCTGGTGAGGAACCTTATTCAGGTACAGTTGATTTTATTGCCATTTCCTTTTATAACTTTAAGACTCTTATTCAATATGTTTACAAACTCTTATCCATTTTTAGCTTGTTTGTTCCATACTTTAAAGCTATTCAACTACAGTGGCCATAACATATGCATTTTATTCTACTAGCACATGCATGTACCTACATTGTTACAACTGTACTTTGAAGCCAATGCTGCCCTCCAAAGGCAAAGTGGCATAATTACACAAGCAATGAACGTGAGAAAGATGCATTTAAAGTCTTGTCACCAGCCGATTAAAAATAGTGGTGATGTACTTATATCATGCTTTCTCTGGAAGAAAGGTTTATTTAAAAAACAAAAAACAAAAAAAAAACATGACACTTGATCTGGTTAAAACAAGACAAACCAAAAATTATAGTCTCCACACTATAACGCAATGGCATTTTTAAGTCTCCTGGGAGGCTTCAAAAAAATTTACTTCCCCAATGCGAACATTACTTGCCATTTTGCTCCAAGTAAATATTCTGCTCTGAACACATGAGAAACAACGCTCGCTATCATATAATACTAGTCTGAAAAAACACACTATTAAATGATTAATTATTGATTAAATACTTCCCTTTTTGAACTGTTAATTATAAACATCCACGATGAAGACACTTGAAAACAATAAAACAAAACAGGAAAAAGACATCAAACAAGGAAACTGTGGTCTGCCATGGTGTCAAAGCGCGAAAACAAAACTATCATGCAATGGAGTTCTTATTGAAGTGTTAGCGCAATTCGCCTTTGTGTATAGGGTACTTTTATGTATTTATTTTCAGTTTTCACAACCTTGATATGTTTGAGCTATTTAATTTTATTTAATTTCATTTTTCAGTACAATAAAGAATAATTAATCCATTAAGAGATCCAAGACTGAGTGAAAGAGGGACAAATGCATTTCCCATTTCAATTGGTTTAAGATAGATTTCTGATCAATCTCCTCCCACACCAGTCTCCAAAGGTCATGACACATTAAGCCAAACTTTACTTTTTAACAGAACATGCTTCTGTGCATTTAATATCCACACATCTTTTGCACTTCTACAACCACATTTGCAGTCACATTCACATGAGCTTGAATATTACACATCAGCTTGTAAATTCTGGGTATGAATTATATGAACCTTGTAAACAACAGTCATTTTACTATGTCAATAGAAATGATTGGTTCTTATTAAACTGTTTTCTATGTAGATCACATTTAGATAAATATATTTGCTGCACTTTGCCTTTGTAGGAAGGAAATATGCAGAGGTGAAGAATCTTATCTGTAAAGGGCACAGGCCTTGTGTCAAAGATTTTCAGAGCATAGATGTTGATGGAATGAAGGAGCTGCTTGTCCTCATGCAGCAGTGCTGGGATCAGGATCGGTCCAAGAGGCCTAAAATTGAAAGTAAGTGCTTATCATGATTGATAAGCATGCTCATTGTTACCTGTTAAAAGCACTTCTTGAGCTTTTTGAGTTTGCGTTGTTTTCTCAGTATTTAGATCAGGGGTGTCCAGATCCACACACCTGATGCAGATGAATGGATCACCTAAGACATGCAGGGCAGCGGTCTTCGAAGACTGGAGTTGGACACCCCTGATTTAGATGAATTCTTTGTTAAGCCATTCTTCTAAATGCACTTTGTATTTAAGTGTTTCTAAATTTTATTCCAAAAACTACCCTCTGAAGTGAAAACTGCCATTTTCAGAGCTCACTGAGGACACTGAGAAATTGTTCCTGAGGCATGAGAAGGATATTCGTGCTGCCGTCTATGAAGTTGCAACAAAGCTGGTAAAAAGGAAAATAATAAAATAAAATATAATAAATAAAAAAAACGCTATAAATGAAGATTGGTGACATTAATTGATCTTTTTTTGTGCATGTAATATTTTCCTTTTGCGTTAAAAGGAGTCACCTGCCAGTCGTAAAGATCATAAGGCACCTGTGGAAGCCGTATGTTTTTCACCAACACCAGGTAGATTGTTTAATACTAGTTGTGTGGAAGGATGGGTTTTTATTCATTCTTAACTGAAAATACTCAAGAAACTTCATTCAAATCCTTTTTTCTTTTTTTAAGAGGTGTCATCTGATGTAGTGGATCACCCTGCATGTGCAGCACAGGTATTCCTTATGCACTTCTTCCGATGCCTCATAAGAAAAAAGAATATTTAGACCACATTTTAATAGTTTTTTGTTTGTTTGTTTTTTTATCACAAAATCAATGCTATCTTGATTACAATGTTATCTTGTCATAAATAACTTACTTGATCACAAAGTATACATTCTCACAGATGTTTGAAGGTTTTCTTCTATTTTGTTGATTGAGGCGGTCCAGATTGAAATCCTTTTTTTCTTCTGTTGCCAGGATATTTCTGTAGAAACAGTCTGCCAGCAGACCATAAAAACTCTGACGACTAAAGAGAAAGGTTTGTAGCATTCCTTTGGAAAGTCAAATATAATGTTACATTTTTAAACAAGCCGGTTAACCACATGTCTTTCTTCTTTTCCATTTAAAACCAGCAACGTTTGTAGATGACAACATTGCAGTTTTGATACAAGACACTGACATGGTAATGGCGATAACCGAAGAGATTAGAAAAATGATCCACAATGAAGCCTACTCGACGATTAAGGCTAAAGAAACAAACCAACAGAAAATGAGAGTACTATACGATGGGCCTTTCCGTTCTGGAGGGAAGACGGTCAAAGCAGCCTTCTATGACGCCCTTTTAAAACATCAACGTGGCCTGGTGGAGAGGCTTAGCTAGAGTTTGTCCTTCACACAAGATTCACCAAGATTTCTAGCTCCCCTGGATTTCTTTACAGAATTCCAACGCTGTTGTGGACTTTGTGCAGTTTCTTATTTTTTTTTTGAGAAATAGTAACAGTTTCATATAACTAGTGTGGGCATTACTGCTTGCTGTTTAATTTACTGCAAATCAAAGAGACACATTTTTGACTCTCTACATCCTGCACTTGACTTGGCTTTTATGGACAAAGTTTCATAGTCTTTTCATGTCTCTGTTCCTTACATTTTGATCTTTTATTGAATGCTTTTCATTTGTATATAGTCCACGTTTTATATCCCAATATGTGTTTCATAAGAAGCGCAAAAACTGAGAAATTGTAAAACTCAAAAGCACTTATTCCTGACTAAATGCATGCAAATGCTAAACTTCCAGAAACTTCTGATGGCATTTTTAAGTTTAAACAACATGGATGGCTACAACTTGACTTTGATTATATATGTAGTATTTAATGTTTCTTTACTATCAATACTGCATTACAAGTCTGCAACCTAACTTTTCACCTTTTCCTTCTATGTTCTTTGCATTTACTGAATGTTTGTATGTAAATTGGAAACAAACAGTGTACAGAAACTATAGTCATTATTAGTCAAAGCCTTCACTGTCATTGTGGTAATTGCACAAAATTTAAATTGGAAACTTCACAAAATGATAAGCAGCCCTATAAAGTTATAGATAAATAAATTTATAGGGCTTGTACTAAGACATTCTAAACAAAAGGTGAATAATCAAAACAACATACAGTTTAATAAAACAAAAAAATTCTAAATATTCAAGAGAAATATATTAGACTTGAATAGTTGAAGCAAAAGCAGCCAAGACTGAACAGTGTTGCACATTGGACGCTCTGAACTTCATAGCTTGTACTGGTGTTGTAACAGTGAAATTGACATTCTGGAGGGTTAAAATCCTAAAAAAAAGTGTCCATCAGTGTTGGATGTAAAATGATGAAGTGTTCAGTGGACGTCCCGCAGCCTAGTGATGGTAATGGAAGCAGAAACTATGGAAGAGAAATCTCCTTTTGGGTCTTTCATGGTGTTGCTGGCCCTCTTGTGTAGGCTTCAAGAAAGAGCATATCTAGATCTGGGGTATCTTCTGTGGTGTCTTTACTATTCTGTTTAAGTTTTTGTATACGTCTTTTATCTTTTTTATCAAAACAAATAAACAAAAAAAAAAACATTGTGATGATAAATCATCCTTCAAAGTGTGAATATGATTAGGCTACATGTTCCTTCATAAGCGTTAATGTCTGAATCCAAAACAACATCAACAACAAAACATACATTTTCTTTTTTCCTTTTTAAGGTAAAATAAAACAAACAAACATGTCTTAATATCTTAATTAAAAATGCACATATTACTTACAATGGAGAGGTGAGTGGTTGTGGTGGGAGTCTCATTGTTTGTCAATTTAAGGAGGTGGAAAGAGGATGAAACTGATCCAGAGAGATGGACCGAATGAGAGAGAGAGAGAGAGAGAGAGAGAGAGAGAGAGAAAGAGAGAGAGAGAGAGAGAGAGAGAGAGAGAGAGAGAGAGACTGTGTAAGAGGCTTTTCTGGTTCAATCCGTCAGTAATTGTCCCAAGCAGTCAGTGAGTCACCTGTAGATAATGGTGTCACGGGAAACAAAGTTACTCTCCTCCAGTACTTCATCCTACATACTTCTTGCTCACAGCTGTTACACTTACTAACAGTATTAAATGAAACAGGGAAACGACAGATTTGTGGGAATATCTGCTGGGGTCTTATACAACCAACTGAATAGTCAAAATGGGACAAACTGTTTCCAGTTTGTTTTCTTGCTCAGCTGTGACAGAAAATACTAAGCACGTGTGCATTGAAATATAAGCAACTGCAAAACTGAATTACAATGAAAGGTTAATTAACTTCATATCACACAAATTCATTGCCGTCATGCTTTCTGCATAACAGCATTCTGGGGTTTGACTTGTCTGGCTCATCTCTTTGAGAGCTGCAAAACCTCACACACATTCTCACCACGATAATACTCTGAAGCAAAAGTATTCAAGTGTCATCTTGACCCAACCTTTTCCCTTGGTGCTACTTCCTCACTCCACCCTACACGCCCATCCCACCCCACCCCATCCTGCTTTAATGCTCCCAATCCTCTTTGCCAGAGAGTGACGTCTGCTACTGTCAGAAGCAGAGTTAAGCTCGGCAGGCACCAGGAGAACTGAGGTTAGAGAAGCTCCTGGCCTGAGGGAATAACCAAGCAGTACTGGGCTTCCTCTGGGACAAAACTCTGCCACCTAAGCTAGACCTGTTTGACTCTCCTCTTTAGTAAGTGCTCGACCCTCCTGCCTGGGAACATATTGGGAATTCTAACGAGTACTACTAACTGATAACTACTACTAATAGCTACTTTGAGATTTAAAAAGAAACAAATCTTTGCCCAAGCCTCAAGACCTTAATGGCTTCCTTGGATGTAAACTATCAAGCTGGAATATAAACCCTCCTGTGGGCAAACAACACTGATTTAAGGATCTTTGTTGCTGCAGCAACTGCAGATTTTTTTTTTTTTCCACAGAGGCGATCCGTACCTGCAACCACTGTAAAAATTGCTGCTGAGACAACAAAACAGATGGCATGGAAGCTTCCTTCCACAAGTGTGTCTGAAAGGTGTGAACATGCCCTGCAAGCATTCTGTGTTGATGAATGCTAATAAGTGAACAGCATATTGTGTGTCTTTAGCGATCTGCTGAGACCACTGTTTACTTGGATTGTGAGAGTGTGATTCTATTTATCTTTATGCAACAAGTTAGAAGTGCTTGAACTGAGAGAGGGAGAAGTGTGTGTGTGAGTGTGTGTGTGCGTGTGTGTTTGTGAAGAGGTGAGTGGATCCCTTGGAGATCAGAGTCCTGGATTTCCAAGTGATGGAAGGTCGTTGTTATGACCGGTTTGGTGATGGCGAGAGGGACAGCTACCAGATCGACTACACAAGGATTGTAGGCGACATGGAGCCAGCATGGCCTCGCATTCCAAGCAGAGATGGGGAACAGGCTCAACCCTTTGTGGCCCACGGTCAGCCAACACCACATGGACACGGGCACGAGACTGCAGCGCAGAGATACGTTGCCACACGTATCCAAGCTGGGTTTGCACCAGAGAGGTTAGTCGATTCTCAGCTTGCTGTAAGGGCACGAGTTTCTCCAATCTGCACAAGTCATTGCTTGAAAGCATATATCCACAACAGCAGTCGAAATGTTTTCACTTTCTAACAGTAGCAACCTGTACTTTTACAAACCCAATTAGCAGCAGTCGAGGCAGCCAACCAAATCCTCTTACCTACTGTACTGCCGTCACAGGTGTATAGAAGGAGCTTCCATTGACAAGGACATGTTCCTTTTGTTAGCATTTCCTGTCTCCTCTCCTGATCTGTCTACCGCAAAGGTCAAACACTGATCCGGATAAACATAAACAACATCCATGTTTTGACTGAAGAATAAAACCAATTATCAGAGACATTACATCATCATCAGTATTATTATTAGCATTATTATTATTATTATTTTAATTTAAGGATACAAGTGATAGAAACAAAAAAACAGTGAAATTATACAACAATTGCAAAAAAGAAAGTCACTTTTAGTCTTCATAGATTTTAAGCTTAACTAGGAAGCTAATGGGTAAAATTTGAAAGCCCAGGTTTTTCCCACTTGTGGCATTAATGAATTCACATTTTCATCTGTTTCATGTGTGTGCTTTTATATTTCAGCATGGCAGACTACTTGATCAGTGGTGGAACAGGTTATGTTCCTGAAGACGGACTCACAGCACAACAACTTTTCTCCATAGGTGATGGGCTGACGTACAAGTAAGAAATTCAAATGAAAACACCCCTTTTACAGGTCCTGTGTTGCTAACATGCTGAGGCAGATGCATATGTGCAAATGATGCATGTTCATCTTGGGAAAACTCACTGACTAATGCAGGGTCTTCCATTACATGTTTATTAATAACAGTAGGAATACATCTGCTTGGCTTTTATATGGGGTAATATTATGAATCCTACTTTCAAGGATTCTGAGTGGTGTCACAGATGTGCCTGTGTGTTTGTGGTTATTTGTGTGCATGTGTCTGTGTGTTAATGGGTGTTAGAGTAGTTTCCTTAATGGAGGCTATGTGGTGGGTTTATCTGTGTGCAGAGGATAAATGCTGAGCATTTTAGTGGGCTGAAACATTGACAGATTATTTCACCTCACTATCAGCTGTAATACACCTCCCCCAGAGGCGACTGAAGCTCTGTCGGAGGTGGATGTTGAAGATCTCTCTGACTAACACAGAAGTCCAACAACAAAACTCCTCTTGGGTTCAGATCAGAAAGGCTGTTCCTCCCAATCAAACCCTTCCAGGTAACACTGTCATAGCCCATCTGAGCATACAGGTCTCACAGAAGAACAATGGAGTCCCCTTTAGGAACGCTTTGTAGCACCCCAACCAGGGACCTCATGAAGGCAGGTATCCCAAATTGCAGTCGTCAGAGCCCATTCCCAGACCCGCGGGTGCCAGGAAGCTACCCTCTTGTCCACTGAGAAGAACCCAAACAGGCTCCCAGCCAGGGGTGTATAAGTAATCCCACTCCTGCTACATGCCTCTCAGTATGGGAAACTATATCTAGCTGGTGTCCCCCAACCTCTGCACAAACTCAGGCTTCTTCACCTCCACAGAGGTGATGTTCCATGACCCCAAACAGCTGGTTTCAATGACCGAGGGTCTGAATGCTGAGGCCCATATCAGCCACTGCCCCGCCCCCGTTGTATAAAAGTGATTAACTTTCGATTATTTCCAGATATAAATCAGCTTGCTTTGCCTTAACAACCTAAAAAAAAAATACAATACATTACACATTTGTAATGTTTGTCTTGTTTGTTAATGTTTGTTTGTGATGCCTGTTCCAAAATGTTAAAGTGTGAAATTCTTTGTGATGGACTGTATTGAACCATAGATACGTATTTGACTGTGCATCAACATTGAACATGTTGTACAGTGGTTATTCTGGTTGTTAAATAAATTAATGAAGGAAAGGAAATCCTGATTTAGCTGCTCATCATTTTTCTGTCTGCTTTCAGTGACTTCCTAATCCTCCCTGGTTTCATAGATTTTACTTCTGATGAAGTGGTGAGTATTATCACACTGAATGTTGCTGTCCTATGTTGTACATTATAGTTTTTATTCACACATTAGTGATGTGGAGAGTATCTCCACCACAATTCAAATTGCAGCAGTTGCCTCAGTGCTGTGATCATTTTCACAGTAGCAGGTTTGCTTCATGCTAAAACAAGAAAACAGGCAAGGAAACGCAAGTTTGCTTAGTGATTACTTACTCGTACTGATGCTTTTCATTGTCCTTGCAACTCTTTGCTGTGTTCCTTAATAAGGATGCCTGGGAGCAGGGTTGTTTATTTGCCTTGCTTTGCTTTCAAGCTCTTCTGGGACATTAAATTAATTTCATGCTTGGGTCACATGTGTGGTTGCTGGATAGCAGGTGTTCAAAACAGATACACCTGCGTCACACACTCAGCTGGTGATTTCAGCTTCCAAGGTGTCAAAAGTGCCTTTTAAACTAATTTCATGAAAAAATAAAAAACAATATTTAATAATTTAGTTGATGCGAACGTCTTGATCCTAGGAAAGCTGCACAATGTCATTTGTTTGAGATTTTGCATGCTAAAAGTGTTATGCTCAGTATTGACTGAGATATTTCTTTCTACACCCATTTCACTTTTATAGGATCTGACTTCTGCACTGACAAAAAAGATCACTCTGAAAACACCTCTTATTTCTTCTCCCATGGATACAGTCACAGAATCGTCCATGGCCATTGCCATGGCAGTGAGTCCAAACACTGCACACAATCATTACACCTGCTGCTGTTCTTAAGAGACTGACTTAGAAATATTATTTTACATGGTCATTTCTTTTCTTTATTATATCGGATTTGGCTGCTCTCAGCTGATGGGAGGCATTGGAATAATTCATCATAACTGCACTGCTGAGTTTCAGGCCAATGAGGTGCACAAAGTCAAGGTAGGAAATGTCAGTTCAGATAAACCTTTAGAATGCACCAATAAAATCATCAGTCAAGCTGACAGAAAAATATCTCAACAAGCAGATGCAAATGAGTTTGTCAATCACTGTATGATTGTGTTTTTTCTTGCCAGAAATTTGAGCAGGGCTTCATTACAGACCCTGTAGTAATGAGTCCCAGTCACACCGTAAAGGATGTGTTTGAAGCTAAAAGTCGTCATGGATTTTCTGGGATCCCTGTGACAGAAACGGGGAAGATGGGCAGCAAGCTGGTCGGCATAGTTACCTCCAGAGATATAGATTTTTTGTCTGAGAAGGACCACGGAAGACCCCTGGAGGAGGTGGGTGTGGAGCTGTAGTGGTGCTTTTGGAAGAAACTATGTGCTAACACATTGTTGAAAGAATTACAATATGAAGTCAAGTACACTGATGGATCTACGTGACATGCTTTCAATTCTAGGCTATGACAAGGAGAGAAGACTTAGTCGTTGCACCAGCTGGAGTCACACTAAAAGAAGCTAATGATATACTGCAAAGAAGCAAAAAAGGTAAGTCTATTAGGAGGTCATGCCAAATGGAAGGAAGTAATCAGCATTTTGACGGTCTTAATCTGACTCTCTCAGGTAAGCTCCCCATTGTAAATGACAACGATGAGCTGGTTGCCATTATTGCTAGAACAGACTTGAAGAAGAACAGAGATTATCCTCTGGCTTCCAAGGACTCACGCAAACAGCTGCTGTGTGGAGCTGCTATTGGTACCAGGGATGATGATAAATACCGACTGGAGCTCCTGATCCAGGCTGGAGTGGATGTTGTAGTCCTGGTGAGTGCTAAATTTCATTTATGATTACGCTTTCAGTAAGTTAATGACCACCATTTGAGATATTATATTCTTAAGTGATTCTGCAACTGTCAGGTCCTAATTTTACTATTTTCATATTTTCTTTTATACACCTGAATGAAGTTTCTCATCATGATAAACTGACATAATGCTTTAAACATGTCAATAATAATGTTGCAGTTTGTGAGAGAAAAAAAAAGAAAATAGAAATATTGAATCAAAGCAGTAAGAGCTTGCAAATCTCAGAATGATTTTAAGTAAAACTGAAAGGGAAATTAGATTTTTAAAATCTGTTTAGTCCTCTTGGATATGTTCTGATTTCTATTTTTGTGGCCGTGTGTGAGTGTTTTGTTTTCTACTTCAAGCTACAGTTGCCAAATGTAAATATTTTAAAACACTGATTTTTGCTAGTTGTACCTGATATGATTGTTGCGATATGGACACATATAAAGATTTGATAAATATTTACCTTTAGCATTTACAGTTGTACTATCAATAGGCCAAACATATAACATTTAACTTTCGCTGAAACAATGTTTTACAGGACTCTTCCCAAGGAAACTCAGTGTATCAAATCAACATGATAAACTACATTAAACAGAAGTATCCTGATTTACAAGTGGTTGGAGGAAATGGTCAGACCTCATTCTTCTTCAGATACTTTCTCCTATGTTTTTGTGATATCAAACTTCTGTCTTAGTTTAGTTCTCTTCTGCAATCAGCTCTCTTTTTCTTCCTCTGTCTGTCTGTAGTGGTGACTGCTGCTCAGGCAAAGAATCTCATAGATGCTGGTGTGGATGCTTTGAGGGTTGGCATGGGGTGCGGCTCTATCTGTATCACCCAGGAAGGTATATCTAAGAGAGCAACACTGCAAATGACAGCTGGTTAAAGTCAGTAAAATTGTTTTGGTGATGTACAGAAAATGCTCATGATCTGGTATTGTCCACAGGAAAAGAGACGCGTTAACCTCAGTTGTATTGGAGATATTTTATCATTAACCACCATGTTCTTGATCTTCAGTAATGGCATGTGGACGACCCCAAGGTACTTCAGTCTACAAGGTTGCAGAGTATGCCAGACGCTTTGGAGTCCCAGTTATTGCTGATGGAGGCATTCAGACGGTTGGGCATGTGGTAAAGGCTCTCTCCCTGGGAGCATCTACAGGTAGTAGAGGCTGGGTGGGGGGGTCAGATTTTTGTTATCCAATGAATGAAACACTGCAGGAATCTGTTTCAAATTCTGTTTCCATCCGAATAAACAACAACTTTTTTTCAGAAAAAGACAGAAAAAAAAAATTCAAAGTGGCCATATTACGCTTTTCTGTGTATTCCAACTTCTCCACATGTCAGTATAATAAATCATCACCTTAGATGTAACTAGAGGCTCACAAAACGAAGTACACTTGCACTGTAGTAACCTGTTGCTGGGAACACCTCTTAGAGAGCCCTTACTGCCCTTGGCTCTCTATGATGTCATTGTGAGCAGGATTCCTTTGATAGTCCGTGTCTGCAAGAGCAACAGTCTAAGTGCTTCCGCATTTTAAAAGTAGAAATTTCACATTGTGCAGGCAAAAACCTGAAGGATGTTTTTCATCCTGGTGGATGTGCTAATATGCCTTAGTCTCCAAGATGTTTCCAGAGACATGTGTCTTTTGTTCTACATGGAAGTTGGCTGCAGATTTGGCCAATTGTATGTCTATGTAGTTTATGTACTTATTATCATTGTTATATGCCTTTGTCTTTGTAATTATTGACCCATATTTTCTCCACAAACAATCTTTGTCATTGTCTTCAGTGATGATGGGGTCTTTGCTTGCTGCAACCACTGAGGCTCCAGGAGAATATTTCTTCTCAGATGGTGTTCGCCTGAAAAAATACAGGGGGATGGGTTCTTTGGACGCCATGGAGAAAAATAACAGTCAAAAACGCTACTTTAGGTATAACGATCATCACACAGGCTTCCCCCTGCTTTCTAAAAACGTGTAGTTGTTTCATGACACTGATATAGAGTTCCTATGTGAATTGTGTTTGTTTTTTCAGTGAAGGAGATAAGGTCAAAGTGGCTCAAGGGGTCTCAGGGTCAGTGCAAGATAAAGGTTCCATCCAAAAGTTTGTTCCTTACCTCATTGCTGGGATACAACACGGCTGTCAGGACATAGGAGCCAAGAGTTTGTCCATTTTACGGTGAGTGTAATATTCTTTCTGTGCCTTTATTGTACATTTCTTTTTGTCTTTTTTCATCATGTGAGTCTGTTGAAAGTCTCACCTATGTGTTTTGGGTTCCAGATCAATGATGTACTCAGGAGAGTTGAAGTTTGAAAAAAGAACTATGTCTGCTCAGATGGAGGGGGGAGTTCATGGGCTCCACTCGTAAGTTCATGTCCTTTAGCTTTCCAGCAAAACCCCTCTTGATCCATATGCCTCTTTTTATTCCCTTTTTCATCTGTTTTTGTGGTCGTGATGGTTTAGTGATGTATTTTTCCTGCTTTCTAAACAATGATAGTATTTTTGTTGTCATACATTCGTATCACTGTGTTGTACAGTGATAAACAACAAACAGAATATATTTTACCTGTGTTCAGCTGAATCAAAGTTGTCTTTTCTCTCTCTTTCTTTTCTTACTCATGATGTCTTATTAGATATTCTTTTGTGCCATGTAAGTACATGCTTGCTTCCATATCTTACCTCAAACTTCTGCTTTCTTTCACTCATTTCCAACTGTCGCTGCAGCAACTGATGTCGCTTATGTCTTGTTTCAAATGCAGTTACAAGAAGTGGCTTCCCTGAGGCTGGAGGAAGAGGAAACACACGGAATGGACCTAATGTTCCAACCCCAGCTGCTGTGAGCAGATGCAACGGGTTCATGTGATCAAACCACGAAACACAATGCTGCTGCGACATCCATCCATCTGCTCCCTAGAATCTATCGTTGCTTCCTTGAGGCTTCTTCTGTGTTTTGCCCCCATCACTGGATCTTCCAAAAACGGACAAAACAGATCTCCTTAAGTTCAAAGATGACAGGTCAAAGAGCAGGGTTGTAGAGGACAGTCAAATTAATGGAGATTTTTAGCAGATTAAAATCATTTGTCTTCCCCTTATGCTAGCAAGTAGCGGTAATGCTATTAGCTTTATTTTGCGGGTGCCCTGTCATCTTTAGCAAGCTAAACGTTGCTGATATTGTAAATAATAAAAAGCCTTTTTGCCTGCTGAAATGCACACAATGTGAAGAACATAAAACAAACCAAAAACACATGCTTATGGGAAACATTTGTCCGCTAGGCTACCTTCTTATTTCTTTATCAATAGAGAAATCCCAAAAAACAAAAACAAAAAACAATGTAAAAGTGTTTTTAGAGTTCGTCATCACCTTTATA
>JBAMYA010001435.1:0-18458 GCA_037176975.1 Arrhamphus sclerolepis | reverse complement strand
TGGTTCATGCTTGGGCATTGCTTTATTTCTAAGTTTAATCTGTTCCTCAGCTTCACTCCACATACAGAAAAACAAAAACTTTTTCTAGTTGTACGCGCCCAAGGGCGTTTGAATATTAACTCCCCCCTCAATAAATATCCCTCATCTCGACTAAAAAAATGGTTTTGAATATTGTTTTGGATTAGGTTGCTCCCCTGCATTGTTATGTTTGAAAGTGAACCAAATCAATGAATTTTAAAGATCTTGATTTTAAAAATAATGAATTTGTGTGATCTCTAAAACCAATGTTATGAATTATCCTCAATGCTCTTTTCTACAGTGTAATTAGTGGTGATAATGGACATTTACTGTATATGTGTTGCCCCAAAACTCTGCACATTAGCTCAAAAATTATTTTTTTCCTTTATTCAGTACTGAATAAAGCACTTCTATAAAGTTTATTGTGTACATGTTTGACAGGAGATTTGCAGTTTATTTAGTCATTTATGATTACACCAAGAAACTTATTTTCATGAACTCTTTCAGTGTCAACACTATCAACCCGTATATGCACAGTGCTCCTTTTGCAATTACCAAATAACATGAATTTAGTTTTATTTACACTTAATGATAATTTATTTATGTCAAATCACCTTTTTTACATATAAACTAATTATTATTCACTAGCCATTTGTTTCTCTATAAATTCATCAGCTTTATTCAGGTTAATGGGTGATCCTCAGTCATTGTATGGTGTCTGTCAAAGAACCATGTGTGAATGGGAAATGGTTTTTGTGTGCAGATAAAACTTAAACAATAGAATCCCTTAATGCAGTTCCTGAATGTAATTTGAAGTTGCTGCAATGAAAAAAGAAAAGAAATGTCCTACCTCGCTTTTGCTTTCATGCAAAGAGAACTTTGGTGTCTAGATAAAGTAAAGCCTTTCATTTCCCTGTGCTGGGAGCTACTGGTGTCCAAGGATGAAAAAGTTCAAACTTAATTTTCATGCTGTGAGCTCATCATGAATGGTATTAAGTGCATGGTCTTCTCTTAGTGGTATTAATTTTTCCTCCTCTCAGAAACCCTGTGATTTTCATGCTCCAGTCTAATTTGCATATGCTCAACCTCAACCTCCATCTACAGAGATTCAGCTACGTTTAAGATCATAATTTAAGTTTAACCTGTTTATTGAACCTTTCATACTGTTAAATATTTCCCAACTGTAATGAGGTGGTTCAAATCAATATCTGCAATGAAAACCTTCTTTGTATATTTGAAAAAAAAAAGCATCAAAAAATGCTGGATTCACCACATTTAAATGTTTTATTTTTTATTTTTTCAGCATCAGTACTTAAAATGTGACCACTTTTGCCATATAAGATTTAAATAAGATGTAGTCTAATCTAGTTCCCATCAATATATAATGATATATAACCACTGACGAAGCAGTGCTCACCTCCATCATGTCTGTATGTGTTTTCTGGACACCGTCTGTGCTCTGCTGCCGGTTGCTCTAATCTAAGTGCATTATAGAGTTAAGAGAAATGAAATGTATGCATATTATTTTCAATAACATCGGGAGAAAGAAGAAGCCTTTTCTGAGACTGAATGTTTATTTATATATTGTAGTTGATGTAAACATGAACACATCACACATACAGCAGCACCACCCACACAGGAATAAAATGATTAATGTTTCACGCCTGCAGGGTACATATGAGGTGTTGGGGGTGGGGAGAGGAGGGGACAGCTTGAAACTATTTAATTTCTAAATACGAGGCAAACAACAAGAAAAAAAAAACATGGCCTGAAGGATGGAATTATGGGAAAAAGGATGAGAACGTGCACAGCAATCAAGATCTGCTGCTGAACACACAGAATGCTGTTTATATTTGCTGACAACACTTATTAACTATAAAAGATAAAAGAAATTTAAAATATGTATTTTAAAAAGTAATTATAAAGCCCCTCACAGGATTCTTACAGCTCTAGAAGTGACAAAAATGTTTAAAGAGACGTATTAATATTTGCCCAATCTCTATTTTCTTTATTAAATCACATAATCAAATGAGTATTTTACAACATTTTAAAGGATTCTTAAGAAAATCCATGTGTGACCAGTGTAATGTGATTTCATTATGAAATATTATTATTGTACATCATCATTAATTCATCTTTCTGTGCTTCTCATTTAGCAGATGACACATTTCAAACAGAGAAGGAGGGTTATTATTTGCATAGCAGAGGCATTAAAGTATGCAATCATAGTCAGTGTGTGTGTGATAGATGTTGACAGAGAATTATTATTTTTGCATTATTTTACTAGAACCAGGGTATTCATTTACTTATAATTATTATGAATTTAGGAGGAAGCATATAGCTACTTACAGGAAAGTTAACCACCCAGCATCCCTTTTCAGAGTAGAGATACCAGGGGGTGATTTTCTATTCTCTATTTCACTGATCTCACCTTTGCTTAAATTTCAGCTGTTTCTTTCATTTTCATGTTAATCTATTTGTGGTATGTAAATAAAATATGGACAATAATAGAGGAGAATCCACATTCATGCAAGGCACAAAAAAATAAATGAATAAAACAAAACAGTGAGCGTGTTAGTTGCGTTTGTGGAAATGTACATAGTTGCATGATGACTGCAATTTAAAGCCATGAGATTTCACAGTTTCATAATGTGATCAAATTAATGTTGATTTCTGCCTTTGTGCTATTTTTATTCCTGTGTATCCTTGTCTTTTATTAACTATATCTATAAAGGAGATAACCAGTGACACATTTACCTAAATGTAATTTAAAATCATCTTAAAAAGCAAAATATACATGTTGCCCTATGATAGACCTGTTGAAGGTGTACCTCTGCCTCTGCCTTTGGCACAAAAGGAGCTAGCATAGGCTCCAGCAGATCCCTGTGACACTAAATATGAATAATCAGGTATTGATGATGGATGTTTGAATAAAAAGGAAATTAATATCTATGTTAAGACGGCATCAAATTACACCTCATGCTGTTTAAAGGTATGTGTTCCCAAATCACATCAAACCCAGAGTATCCATATATGTACATTATTATCTTCAGCATACTCTTAGTCTTTCTTTCACCCAACGATCCACAGACTATACCAACACTTTGTCAGGATGTGAATGAATTACAAGGTTTTACACCAGGACAAGTAGCTGGTTGACAGAAAAAGCCAAATATGCAGTATGAGTATTTAATACAGTCGTGAGGTCGGGCTGACAGACAGAGCTGTGGCTGAAAAATGATCTGATCTCAACATATAAAGTAAAAATAGCAGCATTAAATATGATAAGTTCTAGTACCTTCAACTGATGTTTCCTTTCAGGTATTCCTGAAGATTATCCAAATTCTATCACAAGCAAAAACTATTTCTACACAAAAAAGAAATCAGTTAGAATTAGCGATACAATCATGACCATGTTTAACAGGTAGAAAGCTACCTTAATATACTACTCATATCATCCATCCATCTATCCAGTTCCACTGATCTTGCTTTTGCTGACCATCTGTTGAATCTCATCACTGAATATAATCTCTCTAGCATATCCTGGGTCTGCCTGTGGGTTTTCTCCTGGTTGGACATGCCTGAAACATCACCCTAAGAAGGCAATGATGCCCTAATCACCTCAACAGACTCCTCTTGAGGTGGAGAAGCAGCTGCTCCACTCTCTCTCAGATAGATGAACTTCTCACCCTGTCGTTAAGGTAGAGTTCAGCCACCCAGTGGAGGAAACTCATTTGAGCTGCTTGTATTCCCGATCTTGTTCTTTTAGTAACTGCTCACAACCAGTACCACTCCAAACTTGTACACAGTCTGCACTTCTGTAAGTTCTGCATATATTTATTTGTCAGTCTCCAGCTTATTTCTTCTCCTGCTTGTGAACAAGACCCCTTAAGTCATGCTCATGATTAAAAACTGATGTACGGGCATTTTATGAACGAGAGCCATAACTATAAAGGAACATCTGTTATCACTTCTGAATTAAAAAAGTAAACCATTCTTGCACTTGAAACATTGCCAGTTTTTCATAAGATTGCACACAGGTCAAATGTGCTATAGATCCTCTCATGCCTGCTTGTGTCTCAGAGCTTAAAGATACAAGCAGACTTTTCACTTCTACTGGTGCATTTATTTAGGTTTTGTACGTCAAACATTTTGCTTCCTTGTGTTTTCTTGTCTTACCCCTTGTTGCCTTCCTTGACTGCTGCTACCCAGCTCTGCTGATAGCACTTGCCTATTTTGCCAAAAATATCTGTACTGATGAAGTTGTATGAAGGCAGAGGCCATGAACTCTCATTCTTTTGTGTCTATTAACAATAGTTTGAGCGACATCTGTAGTCGACTTGTACTGACTTATGACAAGATAGCAATGGCTGGAAGGAGACAGCTGTACAAAGAAGGCTTGTTATAAACTTTCTTCACACTTACAAAGTTAATATTACTGTGGTTTGTCTTTGACCCTATCCACACTGTTATTTAAGTAGAATGGCATTTTTGAGTCTTTTCAAAGACTTAGAGGAGCAATTTATTTTTGACATAGGTCGATTCCCCCAAGTGCTAACATTAATTGCCATTTTGCTGCAAACATAAAAGTCCAATCTCACTCAAAACTGCTTCAGTTCATGTTGTTTTGGTCCATGAAAGTTTCCACTCTTTACATGTAATAATAGGCCCAAGGTTGCTCTAACCTCCAGAATGTTCATTCAAGTATAATAATAGTAAGAATAATAACATTTTTATTTGCTCCTCATAACATCTCATAACTCATAACCTCCTCATACAAAAACCGTGACTAAGTTATAGGATTTCACAATTTGTTATGTATCCAGATTTCTGAAACATATATTAACCACATATTAAAGGACCCTGTGACCCTGCACAGGAAATAGCGGGTATAGATAATGGATGGATGGATGGATGGATGGATGGATGGATGGACAGATGGATGGATTAAAGGGCATGCAGCAACAATAGAGACTGACAGGGACCAGCAGGATATATGGCAATGTTTTCCAAAAAGCTACTGTTCCACCATTAGCACTTTTGAGAATGCCAGAGGCAAGTATTTATCATGGATCCCACAGGTTTTTGCTTCTTTTATCTGTGAATATTAATTATGAATTTACTCAGTTGTTGGAGTGCTCGTAGCGGTGTGTGACTCTCAAAAACCTTTGCATTTTGAAAATCACATTCTGAGCGAATCCATCAGCTGGAGGCTTAAAGGATACCCTTTGTTAATCTGCTGAGCTTTAATACCGCATAGAGGATTAAGTGGGTGCGTGGGTGGAGGTGTCGCCAGGTAAGTGAGACTGTCAGGTTCAGAGTGGTCCAGACCTGAAGAAAACACAGGCTGGTCAGACACAAACTGGTGGCGGTATACAACATAAGCAGCCAAGTGTCAGTTCTCACTTCTTCAGTGGTAGCTGTAGCAGTGATCCATTTTGAACAATCTAGTTTGACAGTGATGCCAAATTCAAAGGCCTATTTCCACTTTGTGATACTGAAAGGACAGCGAGCTTTAATAACATGGAAGATGGAAACACAAGACATATGAAAAACAAGATCTCTTCTTAATCTTGAAGTAAACAATCTCATGTCCACTGTTATGCAGACAACATACAAGTTTACCCACCGGTTATATTAAATGACAGTGCTGCTGTAGACTCTCTTCTAAACTGTATCAGTGATGTAAAGCAGTGATTGGCCCAAAACTTTCTGCTCTTAAACGAGTACAAAACCCAAGCAATTTTATTTGAAGCTACAGGTAAGTCTGGCAGCTCCCTTTCGGTTATGGATTTTTATCTTCTCATTTTAAACCTTTTGTTCAAGACCTAGGGTTTTACTTGACAGTGATTTTAGATTTGGGGAATAAATTGAGTCCATCGTTAAAACTAGTTTTTACCAGTTGCGTCTCCTTGCCAAGATGAAGCCTTTCCTGAGCCGTCCTGTTCTGGAGAAAGCTATCCATGCTTTTATCAGCTCCAGACTGGATTATTGCAATGCCCTGTATTTCAGTATTAACCACCATCTCCAACTGGTACAAAATGCTGCAGCTCATGTCCTAATTAACACTCCCAGATACAAGCATATAACCCTAGTTCTCCGGTCTATACATTGGCTTCCAGTCAAGTTTTGGATTGTTTTTAAAATTTTAATGTTTAAGCCCCAGCTTATCTCTCCGAGCTTCTTACCTGTTACAACTAGATGAGGGCTATTCGTTCTTCCAGTCATCTTGTTTTGGAGGTACCTAGATTGCAGTATAAGCTTTGGGGTGGTCATGCTTTTCTGGTTGTTCCCAAGCTGTGGAATAATCTTTCAGCTGACATGCGTGCTGTTACCGACCTGGGAATTTTTAAATCAAGACATAAAACATATTTATTTATAATGGCCTTTATCATTAGTTAGCACTGTGACATATTTTCTGACCAGTGTTTTATCTATTTATTAGGTGGGACCAATGCAAAGCTCATTTGTGCTATAGAAATGAATGAGGTTTTGGGAAAATTCTGGACAAATCAGCCCAAAACTCAGACTTCTTTGGACCTTTGGACAGCCACATTTCATCACAGAGACACCATTTGAAGTTAAAATGGGTCAAGAGACATTGACCTATAACATGTATTGTATTTTACGCTCTTTGAGTGATCGCAATTTACGTTTTATGATTTTTCAGAAATTTCCATATTTCTACCTCCACTCTGGCATCATCACTCACTCTAACTGCAAGTAGAGAAAAAATCAGTTTCAACTGCAAGACCAGAGTTGAGTCTCAAGTCAACACAGGCAAGTCTCAATTCGGGTCACAAGTCAACACAGGCAGTTAGCACTTAGCTAGCCCACAGCAAGAAATCAACTATGGTTAGCATGCAGCAAGCCCAAAATAAATAGCCACAATTAGCCATAGTCAGTATGCAGCAAGCTTGAGGTTAGCAGTTAGCCACAGTTTCCTTGTGGCTAGCCCGTGGTTAGCATGTGGCTTACTTGAAATTAGGAATTAGCCACAGTAAGCCATAGTTAGCCCGAAATTAGCAATTGGCCACTGTTAGCACCTGGTTAGCCCACAGCAAGAAATCAGCCGAGATTAGCATGTGGACAGCCTGAAAGTAAGAATTAGCTGTAGGTAGATGGGGAGTCTCATTGGCCCCGCCTCAAAATTTCTCCAAACTTTTCTATTTCATATCTCTCCTTTTCTGTTTGAAGTGGTCTGTTTGAAGATGTCTGTTTGATGTGTTCCAACTTGTATGCTTATTCACGTTAATGTTTAATGTAGTTTCTGATTCAACACAGTTTCACTCTGGTAATTTGTGAGAAGATAGCCAAAACATGAGAAAATTAACATCATCACCTAATTTACAGATATGCTATTGTTCCCAATTTTTTTTCGGTTTGCTAATCTTTGTGATAATGTTCCAAAAATTTCCCATAACCCAGTTAGAGGTTGTTATGCTGTGGCCATGTGCGTGTGTGAATGCATCTTTTTTTCCCCCATTTATTAAACGTCAGACGTATTTGTAAAGATTGGATGTATTGTATATCACAGTTTACAGTCTTGAAATATGTATAGCTGCCAGTATGCCAAAGTTTGGACATCCCCGATCAAACTCTGATATTGTGAATATTAAGATAAATGGAAGATGACCTGATCTCCATTAAGTTTTATACACTTCAGTCAGGGTAAAACTGACATCTTGATAGTTGGTCCTGATGATCAGAGAAAGAAGCTAAGAAAAACTACAAGCCCTAGCGCTCAGTAGAAAAAAATAAAACAAAATGTTTTCACTTGTCAGTTTTCAGACTCACATCAGATCTGTTTCCTGACAAATATTTCCAAAGTACAAACATTTCTCTGACACTAGTCCATGCTTCTATGGCATTCAGACTGCATTACTGAAGTTCTCTTCTTTCAGCTTTCAGAGGACGGACTAAAATCAGAAAGAGAACAAGCAATTACACTGATTTAAAAGTCTTTATCTCATTGACTACCTGTTCCCTTCACAAGATGCTTTTATTGGTTTATAAAACTTTCCATTCTCTTTGTCCTACTTATTTGTCAGAGTTGTTTTCTTTCTATAAATCTCATTGGACCTTTAGGTCCTCTGATGACAGGTTTTTAATTATTCCCAAAGGGAGAACAAAAACATTATGATGGTGCCTCCTATAGCCAACATCAGTGGAACAGCCCCCCTGAAAATGTGTGCACTTGTGAGTAAACTCAAGGTCCACCTTTTTTAGCTGAGCTTTTCATTCCACATCCTATTTCTGTCACAATCCTCTCTCAGTACTCTTCTCATATCTGTTCATCAATGTTATATGAATATCTTATTTACTTTCTCATATTCAGCATTTGGTCATAGAATAAGAACAATGTTTCTTACATTTCCATTTCTGCTCAGCTCCTATTGGATTTTTGCTGTGGATCTAGAAGTGCGTATGAAAATGTTTGAGAGACTTTTTAAAATGATAAAGCAA
This sequence comes from Arrhamphus sclerolepis, assembly GCA_037176975.1. Classification (NCBI taxonomy): domain Eukaryota; kingdom Metazoa; phylum Chordata; class Actinopteri; order Beloniformes; family Hemiramphidae; genus Arrhamphus; species Arrhamphus sclerolepis. The sequence goes on along the minus strand of JBAMYA010001435.1, from coordinate 9,974 downwards.
ATGAAAAGATAATAACATGGCGGTTGTCAGGGGGCTATATGGTCACTTGGCTAATTGTAGTTTCTTACTCTTCTTAGATTATCCAGATTTGCTGTCACTACAAATGCGGATCACTGATGACCTTGGCTGGTACATCTTATCAAACTAATTAATTCATTAATGTTTTTTGAACTTGCCATAAATCAACATGTCCCTCTTTAGCTGATAGCAAATGTAGAGGGAAACAGGCAGTGTCACGATCATGCATAAATACTGATACAAACCCTTATATACCTACACTGTTAAGAATGAAAGGACGCAGAAGCCTGATAAATAATATTTTCTGTGGCTTTCAGTGATTCTACATTGAATTATACGTAATATATCAAGCCAACCCACATTTCTGTTATATTTGGGGTAAGATTATTCTTTTATTGCTATCTTGATTAGCCAACAGGCTGAAAAGTTAGAGAAACACTTTTTTCATGAAGCACCCAGGTTTTCTAAATATCTTTGCTCAATGCAACCAGGACATAACTCCATCAGTTTAAGACTTTTTAATCACACTTCTTTAGAATTTCCTCAGATGATTATCTCGTGAAGGTCACATCTGTCTGGGTGTTACTGCAAAATAGTACAGCTTACCACCGTCCTGGCTCTTTCCCATTTTCTTAAAGTATTTTTCAGTCAAAAAAATGTTAAGAGTATCAATATATCAGATACTTTCATTGTTATATTACCTTTATCAATTTAAACAAAGGACAAAGCTCTGTTCACTGATTTGCTTCTAGGAGTCTTTTGTTGGTGAGAATGTGGCTTAGAATCATGTTTGAAAGGGTCTCTTTTTGTTGAAAACAATGAATAATGAATAAGCCTGGCCTCTAAAATTATGGCCAAAAATAATTAAAGTCTGAGGCCTTCATTTCTTTCAGTGTCTCTTTGGTGTCTTTGATCAAACACTTGATTGACTGATCAATCAATAGGCGGTCTTCATACAACTTGTGCAGAACAAATTGTTTTACAAGATAAACGATGGAAAATGACGGAAAGTGTTCACACAGACAAATTTGTGTGAGTCATTCTATGAAACAGCTGCAATCTCCACTTTGTGATTTTAAAAATGTTACCAAGTGTAAGCTTCTTTTTATTAAAGACTGACATGGTATGCCTCCAAGAAAGCATCCTTTTACATCCCAGCCATAAAATCCTGATTTCTAATATCCTGAGAGTCATTCTTGTACCCCCTGTGAAGGACAATATGCATGCTTCTTAGTAAATGATGAAATAATAGTAACAATTGGACTAGATTTTTGTCCTACCGCTGCAAAGGTTATTCTTAGTGGCAAGGCATAACTGACTATGCGTAATGGTGTCATGGGGGTGCAAACTCCATATAGAATGGATCAAATCAGTCTGCCACAGCGGTCAGAGAGGCAGACTGGCTGGACTGTGTTGTGATTGAGGTGGGTGGGTAGTTAGTTGAAGAGGCAGTGAGTTAACAAGACTGAAGAACTAAATAAGCTTTTAAAAAAAGTGATTTTAATGCACTTTTCAACAAGAACAAGACATGCCTTTGATCTTTTATACTGGATGTAGGCATTTTTATAATAGGGGCCTACGTGTTGTCGAGTCCATTTCAACAAATTTACATATTCAGATAAGGAAAAGTAACCACCAAACCACATCCTTGTTTTTGTGTATATACATAGACATATTAATATACATTTACATATACAAACTGTGGTAACCCTGGTAAGAAAGTTTATACATACAGTACATTGAGGTAAAATCTACAATTATTTCTTTATTGGAGTATATTTCTGCCTTTTAGTAATTAGTAAGCCTAATAAGAGCATGTTCAACGACACATATTTCAATCAACCCAAAGTACGGTAATGAGGCAGGAGCGGAGAAACAGAGAGTGAATGTGTACTCGTGGTGCATACAAGATAGTGTCTGATTTAATTATAGCACATGTAATAATTTTAGTGCCCTAATTACAGCTGATACACTATAAAAAACAACCACATTTGCCATGATTGAGTATCAGCCTGCTCAGTTCTATCTTATTACATTTAATCTTTAATTTAAAAAAATAATCAGCTGAAAAATACAGAGATTTGTAGATTTTAGACAATTTGTTTTTTTTTTAGCCAAAATCTACCTAGCGAGCACTCATTAGTTTATTTTAAACAAAATCTAAATGTGTACAACATTTTCTAGCATAAATAACAGATTCACAGACACACCTTTAGGTTTGAAGTCTAATACCTTAAAGATAGCAAGTAACAGTCATCAGGACATCTGGCAGCTTTCAGTTTAGACATGTTTGTGCTCTTTGCCTACTCCTAATGGAAATATTTGACTCTTCAGCTGCTGCACTGAATGCTCCACTTTGATCATCTGCTAGCCTCCTTACTGTGGCCCTTAGTTGTTTGTTGCTGTACTGTTTTTGTTTTGTTTTGTTTTGTTTTCAGTGCCCTTTCTCTGAGAGCAGCAAATACCCAGCAAATACCTCAGACTCTTTCCTTAGGGGACCATTAATTCTTTATTACTGGGAGTCTTTCTGATTAGACTTCACCAAGACTGAGGCTGTTACATCACAACCGACCTGCCGGTTGCAGCTTTCATTGATAATGTGTTAGAGCGTGTTCAAACTGTGTGGCAACACCTGTAGCGACCCAGCAGGGAGCTCAGGGATAGAAACTATTTACCCCACTTAGCATCTATCCCAAGCAGCAGCAACAAATACTATTTCCAAACACAGTTTAGTTTTTCAGGCTCTTTTTCAAGAAGCCAGCTCAGTTGTGCTGAGCAGCATGCCTCAAGGTATCGGTTCATTTATCTGAATGCTTAAAGGCCTGCCGTTCCATATCAGTTTTCAATATCTTTGTCTCATATATCAGTGGTTGTTTCACATAGTGACTCTTGGACTTGTGTTATAGCACAGAATAATTAAACACTCGTTTTAGAGGGACACAGTAACTGATAGAGAGAAGAACATTAACAACCATTTTACACCTGATGAACAAGAAAGGACAAATAGAAATCATAGGTTTAAAAGAAGAGCATTTCTTTTAAAAATACTCAGGTGTTTGACAGTACATGGCCATTCATTTATACCTGTGTGGCGAGAGGGCGAAACTCTGCCTTTTCTGAGATATTGAGGCACTGGGTCTGGAGCTCCACTGACTGAGTTCCACTGTCTGATCGACATATCTTTCCTTTTATTACAGAACTCCATAACAAACTTACCGTTTGTGTCAGCAAGTCAGACATCTGACAGCCTTAGAAGACCTGAGGAAACAAACCAACAAAAAGGAGCTCCTTGAGTCAACTCCAGCTTAAAGACTTTATGATTGGTTGGCATGGTGAGCTGCTCCTTGCCAGTAGAGCAGTGATTGCAGGGAGTGTTTCACCCCAGGGGCTGCAGACGGCTTGTGGAGCTGGATCTCTAACAGGATTAGTCCACACAGAGGGTTGTGGGATCAGAGTTACAGTACAGATACGTGTGAGACTGAGCAGTCAAGTAATTTGGATAAATGAGACCACAAATGCAAAAAAAGAAAAAAGGAAAAAAAAAAGTTGCTTGTCTTATGTTTTTATTAAACAACGATTATAATTGGTTCTGCATTTTCAGGACTCATTTCATAAGAGACCATTTTTGTGAAGTGAATAATTAAAGCTGGCCAGGCTAGTTATTCTTAGTACCATCAAATTTAATCAGTGTTTTCTGTGATGAAATTAAATTAGAATAAAATTATTAATATTTAACACATTCAACAGACAAAGATATAACAGAGAATATCACCAAGATCAAAATATTATATGTGAAGCACTTTATGATAAGTTTAATGTAAATGCTCTTTCCAAAAACTATAAAACACAGTGACACTTGTGCCATGCTTCATGTCCGAAGTCCTTTTTACATTCTGAGTGGAATCTATTTCCCTGTTCTCCAGAATCTGTGAAACCATTGTTACATATGTTTTCAGTGTGTTTTGGTTTAGCGAGGCACCACTTACTGTGTTAGTAATATCCAGGAAGTGGTTTGGACAGCTAGTACAACCTGGAAAATAAGCTATATTAAACCTAAACCTAGGAGGCGGTAGCATCACAACCACAGCCTGCGATGAGAATCAGGTAAACTTATCTGACAGATTTATCTGCCTCAAACATTGTAGTTAGTAAAGAAAGAAATGACTTTTTAAAATTCATAATATGCCTTCATATTTTTACTGTAGTGTTAATTCATTCATTTGATGTGAATTCAGTTCATTTACACGGCAGGTATTTTTTCAATTCAAAGCAAAACAAACAAACAAAAAAAAACAGCTTGATTTATTGCCGGCCAACGTAAAATTGAGAGTAAATAGCACCTGCACCTCCGTAAAAATCACATATCACACTGGCAAAAATAAATTAGCCTTAAATGTAATTTTTAAAAGATGGAGTTATGAACAACCATGGAGAAAGGGTTTGCTTTGTGTGGACCAGCAACAAATAGCCAGTCACAGATGTGAAACTAAATAAATGTTTCAATTCCCAGATTTGTAGTTAAACTAACTGCAGATAACAATCGGAGAAAAGAGCAGCACAGTCTTTACAGCATGAAATGTGCTGTGCTTTGAGGTTGAGAAAGAAAAGGAACTGCTTTGATTCTGTCATTGTTGCTCCTGCACAACATGGAGCCATGAGTCACAGCAGCTCATAGATGAACATGTTTCTGCGGCATCCTTGTTTGTTGTACTTTTCCCACATTATAGAAATAATAATGACATCATTCAGTTACTAGAAAAAACCTCTTCTTTGTGTTAAAAAACAAAGTTGGATGCTTCAATTTCTAACCACAGTTGAAGTAACAGAGAAGTCTACTTCAGAGCTTAAATAATACAAGGGCTCTGTTTTATGAATGTAAGCATTATGCTAATTGAAATAGATGTTTTATGCAGACAACGTCTATGGTAATATCAGATGGTTGTAGTTATTTATTAGGTTCAGAGGTGTATTTGAATTACTTTGGATAACTCTGATAGCCACTCAGTACGAGAAAAAGCCCATGTGCAAAAGTTATTTAACTAAAACATGTTTAAGCCAAATATACTCATTCTCTGTGGGATTAATCACTTTGTCTTGTTACGACTCATATTGTAATTGAGACAAATGAAACACGTTATTTGTTTGAAGCTTCTACAAGGTTACTGTAATAAACTCTCATTCAAAGTCAAACAATAACTACGATTAATCGAGGTATTTTAATATAGAAGACAACCAATGTGCTTGTTCTACAAAACATGATAAATTACCTGCATATGCTTAACTGTTTTCTCTGATGGTTTAAAAATGAGTGGAGATGACATTTTCTCTCCTAATTGCAACTGAACCAAATGTGCACATTTCCCTTATTTGCCTGACATCTGCAGAACAAACCTGTGCATGTGTCTGTTGGCTCAGCCATAAAGCCACATGTGGATCCACACTTTTGTTTGTTATGGCTGAATTATATCGACAGAAAAATATACGCTGAATTGGCAAAGAATAGAAATCCAAGAGAGCATTTAAAGTCAATTAATGTATCACCCTGTAATGATGACAAATGAATAAACAAATTGATGACATTATTTATGTGATTTTCTTAAGTGCAAAGAGTTGAATGCTCTTCAAGATCCAGTTTAACAGAAAGCACATCCATTTTAAATAATTAGGATATGGCACAAGCTATGTTAAAGAGGTTAAACAGCATGTTGGCTTATTTATAGTTTGCCTTTTTTTTTTTTTTTACCTCAACAAAGCTGGCAGTTCACTCTCCAGGTTTCATAGTGGTCTCTATTAAAAGCAATCTCTTGCAGAACACAAAGCTTAGTAGCTCCTTCTCCAGTGAGCAAAAAAAACAAACAAAAAGGGAGGAAAACAAGGAGCAGCATTATTGAAAAACCGGAGATTGAGTCACCAATCAAACGTGCTCCTGGATCTGTAACTTTCCAGCTGTGCTTTGAGAGCTCTCCCCTGTTCATCCTGATGGCAGAAACATTCTAACCTGCAGTGACCAGAGGGAGCCCAGATGTACACTTTCATTTATTTTACTTTTATGTTCTGTTGCTTAATGGAAGTCAAATAAAAGCTAAGCCATGGGGCACTCTGTGGCAGGTTCTTTCACTTCATCTTCTCCTTCCCTGCCTTTTCTTTTCTCCCAATCCTTTCTTTGCTGCTTTGAAATGTAAATCAGATCCCACTGATGTTGGAGCAAACTGTACACCATTTTAGACCATTTTACATCACTGAGAGCATGTAGGTTATAACATCGTGCATGTTTTCCACTCAATGTATAATTCAGCATGTGCTACACAGCTACACAGCTCTGTGTGTATGTGTGCATTATGTTATAAATGCACTGAATAGAAAAAGAAGGGAAAAAAGGTATATGGGATTTTTTTAAATAGATTCATCTGCAGTTTGTCCTTGAATTCTGCATCATCTGTTGACAAAAAATATAATAATTGTCTTTGTTTTTTTCAAGGAATTTTGATATGGTATTTGGTATTAGATTCTAACATACTGTCCAGTAATTAAGTATTAATTCATGGTCTATTACTCATTGTCCACTATTGTTGATATTAAACATCCGGATATGTGAATCTTCATTGAACAAACACACACATCTAAATTCAGCTTGAACAAATATCTCCCAAAATATGTTGGTAAAAGAAATTTTTAAAACCCAACACAAAGTGGTATTTTGATGAATAGCGTATCATAAATGGGAAGTAGGTTATTAGTGTTTGCTTTAAATTTATATTTTATACATTCTTCCAGAATGTATAATAGCTATACTGGTCCAGAGGCCCAGAAATTGTAAAATTGCTAGAATTTGAAGGCTTCAGCATGCCAATGTTTGTCTCCAAAAATTGTTACATTGCACAAGATTTGTATGACAGTTAAACTGTCACAAAAATAATCATCATGCTGACAAACTCATGTATGTAAGGCATGTCTGGAGCGTTAATCTGTAGACGTAGGTGACGTTTTCCAACTTCACTGTAACATGCAGTTGGTTAGTTTTCCTTTTTTTTAAAAAAAAAAAAGAATGTAAGATTACATTTCTGAATTCAAAGATGTGTGGTTGGGCAGTATCGTCATGAATACTGCTAAGAGATGAGTCATTACAGCCTGCATCAAATCAGCAATGGGATATTGGAACCTAGCAGAATACTAAAGAAAAGAAAAGGACAGGGAAGAAGGCAGGTTATTATAAACTGTTAGCTTTTAGAAAACTATTTCATTCACATATTTTCTGTGCTCAGTGTTATGGAAAAATGAAAAGTCAAAGCTTTGAGAGGCAGAACTTTTTCTAGCACAAGACTGACAAAGAAAATCTTTGTCGAGATGGTTGGATTCTGGCCATGACAACAGCCATAAACAGGAAACGACAAAGATAAAAACGTAACTTCTGGTGTATATGTTAAAAGGTATAGGTCCATAACAAGAGTAAAAGACTTCATGGAGCTGAAAATTTTAGTTAATCCGGAAGTCTCCCCCCCAAAACATCAAATATTCAGAATTAAGTTAAAAGGCTTTTATGAATCTCTAGAAGAGGATTGAGGTTGTTGTCTGAAGAGGAAACAATGATACATGTGGATTATTCACCCATCCACCTCTCCTTTGGGTTTTTCTTGTCATCAATAGTAAGTTGTTTACGTAGCCAGCCAACATGTCACATTTCTTTTCTGTCAAATGATTCAAGGTGTGAGTAGCTGTGAAACCGCCGGGGGGGAAGTGTCAAGGCCGCACTGCAAGTGTTTAATGGGTGATACACAAGGCCACCTGCTGTGCTAGTAGGGAGAGTAACAGGGAGGAGGACTGGCTTTACTTTAATGCTCTCAGTTATACTTGTGTAGTACAGCACCTTCACAGGGAATTTGAGGTGCTTCATCCATTTGAGGTGGTAAAGGTGCTCCAGCCTATTTTCACCACAGTGTTGACATGAGAGGACCTGGTTAGATCCAGCATAATGTGGACAGGAAGGTACCAGAACTCGTCTACTCCTGCCACTGAAGCTAAACTGCGACAGTTCTCTGAATCATTTTTTGTCTTGCTGAGGTCGAGGAAGAGGTAGTTTTCCTGGCACCAGCTCTGTAGGATCTAAATCTCCTCCAGGTCGGCTCGTTCGTCATTTTCAGAAATTCAGACCCACCACAACACTGTCATCAGCCAACTAGACAGTGGTGGTAGAGTCAAAAATGACCATACTGTTTTGTGTGTACATTCAGTACAGCAGGGGGACTCAAGACACAGTCCTGGGGGGTGGGGTTGATAGGGTCCCATTTCAGAGGATGAGCATTTTTGAGGCCACTGATTGGTCTGTAAATTGTGGAACCTGTCTTTTAACTGGAACTTCCTGTTTCAGCCTTGCATTATAAACATCCCCCACCACAATGAACGAGTGTCACAAGGTAATAGAACAGAAACTTGCAGAAAGCAAGGCAACTTTATTTGTATAGCCCATTACATACACAAAGGCAACTCAAAGTGTTTTGCAAAGGCTTTAAGATGAAAGAAAGATTAAACTAAATAAAGCAGCGTCCATGCTAGAGGTGGAATGTTGACAGTGGTGACTATTACCAAGGTGAGTTCTCAAGGAAGATAGAAGGGACGACATTTGATGGTCAGAAGCCCCAGGTCTTGTGCGCAAAAGCATTAAAGAGCGGCAATGTTCACATTTGCCCTATAGCTGCAGTTTATCATCAGGAACTCTGCACCTCCCCTCGTTTTCCCCAGGTCTGTCGTCCCGTCTATTTACCAAGCTGAGAAGGACTTGGCAGGCTGAATGGTGCTGAGATCATTGAGTTTGTTCTCAAGAGACTGGACATTGGCAAGCAGGATGCTCGACAGGGGTGTGCAATATGCTTGAGCCTTCAGCCTGTTTATATAATATATCACAATAATGTGTACGCAGGAAACGGTATTAGCATGATTTTGGTGCATACACATAATTTATGCATCTGGCCTTTAGTATGACTTTCATAATCTTTTTTTTTTCAAAATCATTTTTAACATTCTGAGGATTGGACATTTTAAAATAAATATGAATTTGTTCATAAATTTTTAATTTGGCAGGTCCCCACTTCTTTTCTCTCTTTTTTCAATACCATGTTGACCATGCATAAGAATTAGTTGACCACCTGGTTTCCCAGTAGGAGAGACTTTGAGTTATTTCTAAAAGTAGTCAGCAGCATGAGCTGTTTTTAATCATGCATGCCTTTAGTCATTTCTCATTTACTCACTTTCACTCAGTTTGAGCACATACCATGTCTTGGGTCTTATTGATTTCAAGAGTTAATTGAATATCCATAATCAATAAAGGATCAGTAAAATCATGATGTATTCCCCAGTGGTAATGACATAAGCTTATCTAAAATAAAAGAGCTGTGTTCAAAGCTTCTGTTATGGTTTTAAATCCTTAGCAAGATGGGACATGCACATATACACATTTGGATTTTTAACTCCAAACATACGTCTAGTATTCTATGTAAGGACTACATTTTTCATTGCAGCCAAAAACTGGTTAAAGGGGATAAGTAGATTTTGTTTAAGACAAACTAAGGCTAAGAATGAAATTTTTAAGCTTGTTAGGAAGAGTGAATTATCCTTGGCTTAAAGGCTTATAAACAAAGGGTTTTTAAACTGATTGATTTTTTTCTTTTTCCTACAAAGCTCATGTTATGTTAAGGATTACACTTAACACCTAAGGGTTAGTGTGATATAGAAAGGATGTGCAATCTTTATAAGAAGAAAAAAAAAGCACAAGGATATGAATAATTATTTTATTCATTAACTGAGATTAAGGTAAAAGCAAACCACAAACAATTTATTCACCTTCCTTGGTAAAAGTGTTCTTTAGAGAGTTTGGAATTTGTTTGCTAGCACCTTGTCTATGTGCATGATGTCATATTTTCCTGAAAAGAAGACTCTGAGAACAATGAAACTGAGACATTTCA
>JBAMYA010001404.1:0-18460 GCA_037176975.1 Arrhamphus sclerolepis | reverse complement strand
ATTTTTCATTTCTGTGTTTGGGGAAGAAAATATTTGAATTTTGCTGATTTCTGTTTGGTGTTTTGAAGATGCCCCCAATACACACAACCCCAAATCCAAAAAAAAAAAAAAAAAAAAAAAAAAAAAAACACTCTTGGGTTACGGTGTTAAATGTACGCTGTTATTCTTACATTTATGTTGGCATTTATTTTGGTGCGGACACCTTTAACTCAAGATATTTTATTCATTGTCTCTTTAACTACATTTCATTTGTTAAAAAACATCCAGTCCTGAAACTCAAGCCAGCAACAATATTGCAAAATTAGTTGGGACATTAAAGCTTTTACCACTTTGTTATGTTGTCAAGTGATGAAGCATTTGGGGTGTTTCTGTGTTATTCCTGCAAACACATTTTAAGGTGTGCAATAGTACTGGGTCATCAAGTCATTGTTAATTTCAATATCTTAGTCTCATATCATCACAGAGCCCCACTTTTGGATGTGTTGAACTTTGTGTGACAGTCCATCCCACATATAAAGTCAGTCCTTGACAAAGATTTCCCAAAGTAATACAGATACATGCGGCTTCATAAGTATTGATGAAGGTTCTTGTTGCAGTGCCGTTTAAGAGCATCAGCTTGTGTTGATAGTAAATGATGACAGACACAAAACTATCCTGGAGTCTAGAACTGACAATCTGTGAAAATATTGTGAAGAAAAAAAAAGTAAAAGTAAATCATATCTACAACAATTATCATAACATGCACATAAAGGTTAATTGGTAATTTTAAATTACCTTTAGGAGTGAGTTTGATCATTTTTTCTCTGTGTGTTGCCTTCTGATGGATTATTGACCTGTCTGGGGTATGCCAGGCAGCTGAGAATGGGCTCCAACAGACCCTCCCTCCACTGAAGTGGTTATGGAAAATGATTATACATCAATTCAATTTTCAAACACACGAAAAAAAAGGACTCGTCCTTCTTAATATTGACAAGTGATGCAACCCAGTGGGAAAGATGCTCCTGTCCCAACTTCTTCAAAAAATTTTGCTGGTTTGAAATTAAAAATAAACATACAATTTCTGTAATAAAAATAACATTTAATAATTTTAGTTTGTAAAAGGTTTTTAAATCTCTGTACTCAGTTTTAATTTAAATCTCACACGTTCCCCAACGTTTAATTTGGATGTGTGGTTGAATCACTCATTTTCTAATGTGTAAATCCTTCTAAACTGATGATTTTTGCTACATGGCATTGAGTTGTTGTTTTTTTTTATCACCTTCTTCACTTGCATGAGAGATAAAGAAGCTCAGAGCTGCATTTTCTGATTTCATGTGCAACAATGTTAGAAGTTGTAAACACAATGATGCATAATAACCTTCTAGGTACGATATGGCAAACGTTTAGATGAACAATTGCTTGGTAATACCTCCAGTAAATACAGAGCAAACAAAACAAAACAAAAGATAAATACATCCTTACAATGACATGTTCAAAATCAGTATTCAAAATTTAACATTTTGCTGTTTGTTACTGCTTTCAGCTTTTCAGTTACATAAAAGTTCTTTGATAAGGTGCCATCGTCCTTCAATGTGTTATTGGATGACACAGTGTTCTTATTGTTGTTAACTGCAGATAGAGTGTGTCCTTTACAATAATGGTCTTGTCACTTACTTTCTGTTGTACAAATGTGCTTTTTAATTCACATATCTCATCAGATGGAAATGAAAGCAGTCATTGTACTGAGAGCGTACAGCAAGTCTGAACTCTGGAGCCTTTTCTAAAGGGACGAGGAGGAGACAAACGTCGTCCTAGTGAGGCGTACAGTCCATGTCATTAGTTAATGTTAGTCCAGCAGTGATGTACATGACATAGCTAGTGACTTCATCACTCGTTGACGTCGCAGGCAGAACGTGTTTCTTGTTCTTCTCTTCGCTTTTCCCCATTGATTCAGCTCTCCTTGCACTGCTCAGAGTATGATAATCCACACCATCTTTTTTTTTTCTTCTTCCAAACACCCGGCGACATGGCTGAAGCCCGTCCACTCGAAGCTTTCAGCCACTGTGGCTCTGAGTCGATCAGACAATGAGAGAATCTCGGCTGAGGAGAGTGTTCTGGTAAAGATAAAAAGAAGGCGTACATGTGCAGAAAAATAAGTAAATGATATCCATATCTTGTTCAGCAGAGGGGGGGCAGTAAAAAGAGAGTGGATATTAGCCAAAAGGGTTAATATGGTGAGGTAGAACCTGGGGCAAACTGTTTGCAACTGCTTTCAATGTTACTTAAAGTCTGAGTAAAGCAAATTCAGTAATTTGCATTGATACATACGTATTAGACAACAGTTTCTGAAAGCTCATTAAAGGACTTTGAACTACTTTAAGTTGTGCTGAACTGTGAAGTTAGATTGTCAAAGTTTTCCATTCATTTTCTGAGCAGGATTTTTAAGAGCTGATCTAAAATCAGGCTTCTATGATACAATGGAGTAAGCATTTAATCAAAATAAAAAAGCAACCTGGCACTTAACACCTTCATGTCATGAATGCACCCACATTTGTCTCTGGAAAGGCCACAGCTAGATGGCCGACCATGCTATCTACATGTAGCTGTGGCTTCACACCAGCCCAAAGAATCAGACCTGCATTGTTACTGAAGGACCAAACCAACCTGCGCTTGTTGTTAGACTTTATGTGCACGTAGTTACAGGAGTAACATGCACCATGTATCAGTAGCACACAATGGATTAATGTGTGAAGAGCAAACAGTGCACCACTGAGGTTAGAGGGTTGCACACCAAGTAAGAGAACCAAAGTAACAGGAGAGAGCAAAATAAAATGCTGGATCGATTTCATGTAGAGCCATTATGATAGAAAACTAAAATATTATCATGTTTATACATGCAATGTGTGTAATTTAACATCTAAGTAGTCTGCTGAAAAGAATCTCTCTAGTTGCCCTGTTAGTGCAGTTCACTCAAGGTGAGATGAGTGTCCTGAGTGGAGACTTTTTATGGTTTTGAAGGCTGATTTTTTTTTTATATTTGGGGATTTTTTTTAGTCATCCATGTTTGGACGGGCTGCAAATAACAGAATGTTTTTCTGTGACGTGATCCACTCAGGATGCATACTTTTTATGCTTTATTCAGACTTTAAATATTTGTTTTGAGGACAAAGCTGATATTTTTTGACCCAGGTTTGTCAGTAAGTCGACAACCACTTATGAATGTTATAGAGTAGTTGGATACAGAACAGTTTTCTACCTAGCTTTCATTCTGGCAGCATCTGAACCTGACCTGTCAAAGGCACAACAACAAAACTTACTGTATAGTTGCAAAATCTGTTTTGTTTTGTTTTGTTTTTATTCTTCCCCACACAAAATTTCATCTGGCAAAGAAGACACTTGTTTTTACAAATCATAGGTTTGAAATATTTGGACTTGGAGCTAAAATCCACAAAACAAAACATACCTATGTTATACAATAGGTAGGGAAAAAATACTAGGATTACATCAAATAGAATAAAAAGCCACATATTACATTTCTTGGTATCATTTTTGAAAATCTGATTCAATGTGGTATAATTTTTTGAAACTACAAAAAGAAGGCTTTCCATGCTCACGATTCAGATTAGGGCTGGGCTATATGACCTCAAATTAATATCACAATTAATAGAACAAGTTACCACAATTACGAATAATGAGCCATTAAATTTGTATTGTTTTATTTTTTGCTCTTTTAAATCACTAAAAAGGCCTTTGCAGCAAATATAATCAACTATTAAACCTGGAATACTTTACTAATAAAACCACAAATATCTTTGATATTAAAATAAGTGAAAATTTAAGTACATATGGTCATTAAATTAATATTTAAAAGATGAAAAATAACTGAAATCATTGACATGAGCTAGATTAAAATGACTGATTCTGGTTTAGTGATTATCTGTTTAATTTCCCAGTCCTAATGCACATGTCTACATATTTTTTTTTTTGCGTTCTTATGTGTTTCAGCTGTATTTTCGGCACCACCAAGACTTGACATATAACAAATTACCGAAACCCCTTACAGATCAAAATGTCTATAATACAACAGCAACACAATAGGCAATGTCTTTTCTGGATGTTTTAGGTAACAACTTTAACAGTGTGCACTCAAAATAACAGTCACACACACTGACCCTGGCTGCTGGCTTATAATGGAATTTCACAAATGGTGAATTTTTCTTCTCCATGGACTTCTCAGCTAACACTTGTTACAGAGCCTGTGAGCTGGAGTTTGAGCAAAATGCTGCAGGAAAAAAAAACTGCAGTGCTAAATGTTCACTGTTGCAGCTGCAGTCTCTCTCCTCTCACACAAAGTACTGCATATAACCGATACCACAGACTGTATGATGAGGTATATGGAGGCAGTTTTTATTTTTTTCTTCAGGTAACGATATCAATACTGGATGTAGAATATAAAACCCATACCAACTGTTCAACAAGGTTAAATGTTTAAAAAGTAATTTGTTGCTGCAGTCTGATTTAATAGTTATGGTAGTATAAGACTTTCATTTACAGGAAAACTGATTCTAAAAGGACTTGTGACGTCATAACGCACTGATGCACTATGCAATCTCACATGTGTGACAAATATGTCATATGTGAACACTGGAACCCCCGTGTGACTATCATGTGACTGTCTGGGCAACGCCATGATGAACATGAATGTCAAAATGCTGTCACATTAACAGAATGATGATTCATTGTATGTACCCACATGTCAGGAATAGTTTTCAATAATTGTGTTATTCTGGTTTCAATCTACAGTCTTAAATGTTACTCACCACTTTTCTGGACTTCTCTCTGGGTTCTTCTTGGCGACTGGATAGAGAATGGGTGGGTGGTTGAGAGGATCGAGTGTTTGCTGGAAGTGGACGTGGAGATGGCCTTTCAGTCCTGTTTCTCTCCATCTCTGAAGAAGGAGACAGCGAATCTGCCTCAAACCTGCTACTTGGTGAGTGGTTGCAATGGCGACTGGAGTCCCTGCTGCTCTTTTTGGAGCTTCCTTTGGAGGGTGTATCAGAATCCTCCTCACCTCGGGCCCTACCGTTCCCCTGAGCTATTCCTTTCAACTGAGCTTTGCGCTCCAGGAGGCTGTTGAGAAATGAGGCATCATAGTCCTTTTCTTGAGAAGAGGTTGATGGTGGGCTTACTGCAGGTGGAGGTGGAACGGAGCACTCCCTTTCCCATGTATCCCTCCTCCTTTTGGGAGAAGACAGTGGGCTTATGTTATGCCTGTTTTTCTTGCTGTGTCTTGGATGATCTTCATGGTCGCTGTTGTTGCTGAGCTCATCTTCATTGCTGTGATAATGCTGAGGAGGGCCATTGCGATAGGAGGGGTACCTATTGAACTCCTGAAGCTCCATTTCATAGTCACCCCGCTCTTCGTCTCTTCTCTCTGCTCCTCGTCCTCGTTTTTGCTTGTAAGAAGAAGCAAACTCCTCCAGCTCATCAAGGGAGACTGTCCGTCCAGAAGCATGATATGTCTTTCTCTGTAAGTGTTCGGAACGAGGGTTCCACCTGCAACATATCACAATTTTGATGTATGTTTGCCTGTAACTTCGATCAGTTTTTGAGTTGAATTTGTGCTTTCACAAATATCTTTACCTCTTATACTTGTCCTCCTCATGAGGACTCTGCTGCCGTTGATTCCTGCCAATCCTGTGCGACTGAGAGGATGATGGGGGGTCATCACTGTAGCGTCTTGGAAGAAGAGGCTCATCCTGGCAGTCAGGGTGGTCTGAGTCAGGGTCATGGCGGTAACGATGGGGAGAAGGAGGATTATTACGATGACGCTGTGGCTCTGGACTGCGGCTGTCACAGAAACGCTGCGGTTCAGGCTGAGAGTCGTGATCGGGAATAGCTGGAAGAGCTTTCTTCTGGACATTCCGGTAAGTTTGACGAAAGGCAGCTTCTCCTTCGTGGAGGGAGCTCAGCTCAGAGAGGTTACAGGCTGGACAAGTCAAAATAAAATCATCAATGATGTTCGCTGAAAAAAGTATTTAAACAGAAAGTCGTTCCAAAGCAAGATGAAAGCAGATGAAAAATTAAAAGAGTTGGAATGAAAGTACTGATTCAGGTAAGCTGACATGCACACCTGCTACCATTTCACATCAGAGCAATTGGGAATCTAATAGGCAGAAAGCTTGTAGACGGGCATGCTGAGACAAGATGAAGAGAATGAAATGTCTTCATGACACAATCAGACCTGCAGGGAGCATCAGCATGCTTTATCAGCAAAGCTGCAGATTGGATTTAGGAATCTTACACTGATGGCTGATGGACCTGGCAGGGTTGAAGTGGGCCAGTTGTTTCTCTACATACTGTAGAACTCTGAGAGAGTCGTGATCCTGCGGTGAAGGCACGCGATAGGGAACCCCTACAGCATGTATGGGCACTGGAGATATGCACACACTTCACTCAGCAGCATGGAGAACTTGCATTTACTGGTTCTTGGACGAATCAGGTTCTTTTTGCATGTTTTATATTTCACAATGCTTATCAATACTTTACAACAATAATGTACTTAAGCCATATTCTAGACCATAAATCTCTTTGTAACACACAACCTTAATGAAATTGGAAACATCAAATTACAGTGGTTTCATGGTATTACTATTCAAACCCTGTGAATGCAACATTTGGAATCTTTGATTTACAGTTATTTTGCTAAAGATAAAGAGTGTCAGATTTAACTCCAAAACTTGTTTTTTTCAAGGGTATCAAAAGCGAAAACTAGGATCTCACCTGCTGCAACCAGGCTGCCATCAGAGGGTGGAACAGTAGATACCTTGTCCACCAAAGACGGTGGGGCAATGGGGACCATGGTTGGTACACCAGACACAAAGTACGGAGGATAAGCAGGTGTCTGGGGTGTTGATGTGCCTGTCTTTATACCTTTGCCTGCTTCATACACTAAAATAAAACAGACAGTTTCATTTAAACTCCACACAAAAAAACGCCATTTATATTCAGTATAGTCCTTTTCTGCTCTCTTTTTCAAACAAGAGATATTTAACACTAATGGTTTTAACAATGTGTTGAAACCACAGCCTTTTCATCATTACCCCACATGACAAACCACCTCTATAACACAAAAGTGTGTAAGTCCTTCTCTAGCCATCAAGTGCAGCTGAAACAATTTTAAAACATTTTCAAGTGGGCATCATTCATACATGATATTGACACTCAGTTTTCATCAGATGAATGGAAAACAGTGCAGGTCTGAAAGGGTCTTTAGTGCAGGTTTATACTTACAGTGCCTGGGACAGCAGCATGTGTCAGGGCAGCACCAGCAGCTGACATAGCAGCAGCAGGAATGAGGACAACACTGACACCAGCAAACCCCGACCAGCAGCAGGAACAACACGCTGCCCAACACCACTGCCACCACAAACACCCACTCTGCAAATATACATAACACAAAGTCATGCATAGAAACCAAAATCAAAGCATGTTTGAATTCATCACATCACAATTCTTCACATCACACTTAGCTTTCAAAAGTGATTCATTCATTTATTAGTTCATGCGAGCAACACTGTCAGACGATGAAAACTAAAAGTTAAAAAAAAGTATTTAAATCAGTCTTTTGTTGATGATGCTCATGTTGCCACTTTGCCTATGCCTCACATGCTTTGTTTCTCTGGTTAGTTGTATGCGTTTCTTCCACATCCATTGGTACTGTCCCCAAATATAAAAGTCAAATATCCAGATGAACCAGACTAAAGAGTTTTAAAAAGGAAAACTGGCCAGACTAAGGAACTCAAAATTGAAAAAAAGGGTTTATTTTTTGATAACTTAGATTTTTGTAACCCTGACTTCTGTCACACATCATTCATCCCCCCCAAAAAAGTTAAAACAGTAAGTGGAAAGCATTTATCGTTTACAAAGTAAGTTAAGCACATTTAGCATGTTTGAAAACACCAAAATACACTGTAAAATAGAATATTTGTGTCATGGAAATTTCCACAACATCACATAGCAATAAAAGTATGAAAAGGCAGATCAAATAAAATAATGTAATAGCTGGTAGATAATAGATAAAAATGATATTAATTTGTATATCAAATCGCACCACTTTTTAACATGGGAGTCGTACAATGTTCTACAATGTGGTTGTACATAAAGTCTGTAATGAACGATGAGCATGCAATAGTTAAGAGCTATTCCTCAGGTTTTTTAATAACCAAAAAAGTTAACAAGGATTTACAACATCATAAAATGCATTTTGTTACTGAGTGAATGTATGCTGCCTAGAGACCTCAGGAAGTGCTCATTTTTTGCTGTACAGGACCTTTTGTACAGAAACAGGATGCTCAAATCAGACTAAATTCTGAGAGGAATAATTAACCTTAAAGAAAGGAGACACCAGAAAAAGACAGAAGGTGGGACTGGTGAAACACAAATGTGACCTTATCGTGAGTTTTTACACAATTGCCCATGTTTTTAGCAACATCTAGTAACACGTTAATAAAAATTTCTCTCAGAATGTAAGAGATAAGAACAAATAGCTAACAAAAACCAAGATAATTCCTCATATTATTGGAGTCCTACAGAGTTTAAGTGAAGGATGCAATCTGCAATAGACTTCATATATCAGTCTATGGGGACAAAGCAAAGGAAAGGGAAGGAGAGGGCAGATAAGGAAACCGTCAACAATGTATAACCAAGCACAACATTCTCTCTCAGACAGACACACAGATACAAGGACACCAAAAGCAGACACACTCACACACATGCAGGAAATCTGGTCTTGCTGAAGGAAGGAAAAGGACAGTTTATGCAGCAAGATACTGAAGAATCTGTAAGATACTAAAGACTTCGCTGTTACAACAAAACAACTTGTAATTTATCTCATTTTCAACTACTGTGACTCCTCCACATTCACAAACACACACACACACACACAATATTGAATTTTATTTACCACAGTGTTATGAGTCAGTGTGGACAACAGCAGTTAGATATTTGACACCTCTAGCTGAAAGAAGCTTTTTTTAAACCATTCATGAGTTGCGCATCATATCAAGCCATTGTGGGAGTTACTTCCAGAAAATACAGGCATTTATTCATCACTTCTTTAAATCTCTTATCTTTGAAAAAGTATTGAGATTTTAATGCGACATAAACAAAGTTCCCTCCCTCTGTGCTGCTCCCACTTCACTGGGTAGTATCTCAATGATGTGGGATGACATGTTGGCCGCAGCCATAAATAACTATAATGACCGTAATAGCTGTTTTCCGAAGTGACGTGAGAAACAACCAGCTCATTTTCAGTGGGTGTGGATCGCTTAATAAATGGATTTGAGGTAAGCTCTGTTAAAGCCTCTTTGAGCTAATTCACAAATGTCTGTTGAGTTACTTACTAGTGTAAGAGTGGAAAAAGGTTAGGCAGTATAGCATGTGATCCATTAAACATGGCTATTAAAGATGGCACATTTTACCAGAAGTGAAGCATGGACCAGCTTAGAAGTTCGAGCAACATTAGCACGAGTGAAAGAAAGCGGGCAAGTGGTAGAGTACATTATGCCCCTACCTGGCATAATCTTCAAATCAAAGTCTGGCAGAAGATCTTCAGGCACACCTGAGAAACCTGGAGAGAGACGGAGCAAAGATGACCAGAGGAGAGGAGAGGAGAAAAGAGGGGATGGAACTGGAATGATTGATTCAACGATCGATTCACTTAAGCTTATAGCTGCAGCAGCATGCATTAAAAGATTATATAGACAAAAACACAGCAGAACATAGAGAAGGAACAATTAATGATAGAGCATGCAAAAGAGCACATTCTCATGTGGTTTCAGAAAGTCTCATATCAGAGCAGCTGAAGAGCGCGCTGATCAAGGTTATCTGTCTGGTAAGAGGACAGACTGAAACATGAATCATTCTCATGGAGACCAACAAGCAGCTGTGAGTAATGTTACAGGTAGAATAGAAAATATCACAGGTGAGAATATTTCTACGATCCAGAGCTTGCAAAGAAACAGAGCTCTCCTTTATAATTTTACTAATCATTATCTATTTAATCTGGAGAAGTTGTATGCCATCAACCCTCTCTTTGCTACTGTGTTTTTGACTTCATTATTGTGGAAAATGATCCTGAAGTCTGAATTATAACTGGGATGTTTACTGCAATAATGAAAATAAAACTGTGACACCACGAAATAGCCACAAAAAGTGAAAATCAAAGGTTTCACAGTTAATATCTGTGGGAGTATTTCTTTGCTGTTAGGTGTCATAAATCTTTCACTTCTTAATTGGAAACCTCACTCACATAAAAAAAGATTTCTCAAAATGTTAAGATAACTACAGCTTATGATAGTGTAAAAATAGATAATAGTGATGGATTATGTTACTGGGAATTGTTAAATTACTCAAATTCTTACCTTATCTGTTAAGTTATATTAATTTACTTTTCTTTCCTATTAATTTTTGTGACGTCTTTCAGATCAATTCTTGAGCTCTTTACTGGTTTCATTAATTTCACTCTCGCACGATCCAAGTTTACTATTCTTGTGCAGTTTGATAGCACGTCGTTATCTTCCTCTTACAAAAATCAGATTAACATAGGAAACTTGTAAATAAGCTGCTAAATTAATAACATTCTGACTTTCTCTTTTGATTTTTCATTCAGAGCAGCCTAAAAGGAGGCCAGTAGATGTCTGAATGAAATATAGGCAGAGTAGATAAGGGTCAATGTGTACAAGCTGGTACAAAAATGTGCATCAATGTGTTTTCATACATGAGTGGAGGTGAATGTGAGCAAACTCAAGCTTTGCGTGATATCATGGACCTAGTTGATGAGTGTGTTGTTAGCTTTACTGGTGATTGTGCTGATAATTACAGAAAGAAAGAAAAGGGTTCTTGTTTTTCATACAAAAACAGGGGTGGAGAAACAGAGTGCAATCTGTGCTGTTGTGGTCTGACTGTGGCTTACTGTGCACATACCTTACTGAATATCTTTGGGATTTTTTTTTAACATGGCTGGGTTTGAAACAGAAAAACATATATGTATAAGTTTAGGTAGGAATAGTTCAATCATCACATGAATTTGCACAACTAAGAGTAGAAATTTACAGTATTTCCTTATTTATAGTTAGGAAATGTCCAGTTCAGAGTGTATCTGTTGCTTTGTTGTGTGCCAAGGTATTTGAAGGAAGTTCACTTGTGGAATTTGAATTTGCCTGCAGGCTGGTGGTGCAGAAAGATTTAGCTCCAAACATGTTGAGACTACTTGTTTAACCCTGTATGATAATCTGAGTGTTTGTAAATTGATGTATGGGATTGTGACCGAGACTGGGGTTCATGATTCCTCGCAGCGCTACTGGGAACTGCCCATACATTCATAACATTTTTTTCTGCATTTTGAACCATGCAATGTCCACATTAAAATACAAAACAAGACTTTGCAGACATACAGTAAAAAAAAACAGAAATATTTCTTCTTTTTTATTAGCTACTGAGCTTCCAAAGGGCCTGCATCACTCTCTATTTATTGTATCACTGTGCTCTGCCATGCCACGTCATTAAATCTTTCCTGTCAGCTTTTCTCTGAGGCTGTTTGCTAAAAAAGACAAAAGATTCCATGAGCTTGGCCCCAATTGTTGTTATGGAAACGCACAAGTGCCTCACGTGGTATATTAGCTGCAAGAAAACCAACTACCAGAAAACCAGCATTCTGGCTCCATGTCTTGACGGTCTTTTGTGTCAAATTAAGTACTGTACATAACAATTCATGCAGCAGAATTATATTATCTCTAGTGTTCATGCAGCGTTTCTCCATCTGACATTTACCTGCTCACAAGATCATTATGAACCTAAAACTAACACCAGCGTAATTCACTGTAACAAGCTGGAGAAACATTTAGTATCTGTGAGTGGGTCCTTTGGTGCGTACACATAAGTCTCTTGAAAGTCAGCCAAACAAAAGTTCAGCCTCTGAAAGTTCTAACACACCAGGGGGCCACATAGCCCCTCAACAGTTTCTATGGTAACATTTGTAACTGAGCACAGATAAGTATTCTGTCACTGTCACATGGTATTTTGCAGGCACGGTTACTTTACAAGGAAAAGAGAAACACAGAGATGAAAGTGGTATTTTGCAGCATCAGTGCCAAACATTGTTAAGAAGAAACTTACAAAGTCCCTGTACACATTTCATGGGTGAATGCATTTGCTAAGGATTCACTTGTGCAGTATGCCACTGGCTGAACCTTTAGTTCTGCTGTCACTTGACTGGAACGGCTGGATGAATGGATGGACAGATGGATGGATATCCTTTCAATGGGTAAGGTCAGAAAACAGTAGTAGCTCACCAAGAACCAGCAGCTCCACTGATGCTTCATTCTGCCCCTCTAGATCATCAGATATCACCACTTTGCAGATGTAAACTCCACTGTCTCCCCACTGGACCTCTCCGATACGCAGGTCAGCCTCTGCATGAGTGGAAAAAACAGGTTAAAATCATAATAAACCTTTCATCAGGAAACTATCAAAATAGGTAACTAGTACATCTTTGGAATGATACCCCTTATAGGTGTTTCAAATACATCTCTACAGACCATCGACACTGGTAGCTAAAGGACAGTATGTGCCAACCCAATCGTTATATCTGTCACAACCACAAACATGTCATTCTAAAACCACATGCATTTATCATCCAGTGCATTATACTGGGAATGTTTTCTGGCAGAATGCATCCAAACCTTGATGCAGAATATAACTCTGTCTTTTAGTTTGATGACCACTAACTGAGAAATGAAACGTGGCTCGCAGTATGTATTCCCGTTTCTCCTAAAACAGAACTTTTATGTGGCTCTGAGGCCACAGATATGTGTTGACCAGTGAAGTTCTCCAGTGTTCTTCTTCAACAAATTTCTTCAATAAAGCACAGTATTAAAATAATCCTTAATAATTTCTATATCAATGTCACCTGAATGGGTTCAGTAACAAAACATATTCTACGAATTAAACTAATTTTTGGGGGATTTTTTTTTTTTTTATGCATCTCAGTGGAGTAAGCTGGCTGGTGACACAATGGCACCACACCAAACTCAAAACTACTGACATAATCGACCAGAAATACATCACAGTGACTTGTATTCCTGCGTTAGAAAACAGCAGACAGGAAAAGGGTTGTATAATTCCCTTCCTTTTCCTGTTTGCCAAGAAAGGTGAAGGCGAGAAAAGCAGTGACCGTTCTCTGATACTCTCTCATAAAAGCTACCTTATAAAGCTAGGCTTCCTCTTGGTTTTCTCAGATTAACATTTTCTTCATTGTGCATGAATGTATTCAACGGGTTCTGTGTGAGCTGTGCTGGTTTGAGCGTGTTAGCCGTGTGATTAACAGAGCAACCCCTGTCCAGTGCATGCTGGGACAGGCTCCAACCTCACTATAACCCTGAATGGGATTACATGGGTATGGGTTACTGGGTGTCTCCAAAGGCAACAAAGCTTTTACTTTTTTCTTCATTTATAGCATCATAACACTGACCTGTTACATGAATGGAAATGGAATGGGACAGAGAGGGATCAAACTCAAAGAGAGACTTATACTGAGCGAAACAAGTGTTTGGATGGTGGGATGTTGAGAGGAAAAAATTAAAAGTAGACCACTGAACAACATCAGAGGGATGGAGCAAGAGGTCAAGATGAATGAGAGGATAGGGTGGAAATCATTTCTTTTCTTTGCGGTTCTGAAGAGAAGGGTGATTCTTCATCCAGAGTTAGAGCTCCATAAATCTGAGCCCAGAAAACAAGACTACTTCTCTGTATTCAACAAGCACTTTCACACGCATGCATGTGAGCGCTGTACAAGCGTTCCTTAGAGGATTCTGTCTCTTGAATCACACAATAGTAAATGTAGAACGAAGGGCAGGAGAAGTGTGAAGAAAGCTGAGGAGCTCAAACTCAGATGACAGCACAACACAAATGTGGGGGCCTGGATGCATTTGACTAATCGCTGATATGAGGAGAATATGTCAAAGAAAAAGTAAAAGAAAAAAAAAACACACCCGAGGTGGAATGCCTTACTGTTGATGATGGAAATATCTCTGTTCTTGTAGAATTCTGACAGTGTTACTGAGGATCCAGAGATAGAGGCCACGGTTCTTACAGTCCGGCTGTTGTCAGAGCAGTCGAGGTAGCTCGCTGTTGAGCGTGTCTCGTAGCCTGCACCGACATCTCCATTTCCACTGGTCAGCCCGCCTCCTCCCAGCCCTCCACTCATGCTGTCCTGGAAGCCGAACGAATGCCTTGTACGGTCCCGGCAGTAGGACTTGTAGACCCACTGCACCACGGGGGTCTGGGTCGACACGCTAGTGTACTGGCAAGGTAAAACCACTGACTGGAACAGCACAGCGTACCTCTTCTCATCTCTCACAAACACATGAACAGCTGTGCAAGATGGAGGGCAGACACCTGTTGGAGATAACAATGAGAAGAGGAAAGGAATGGAGGCTTAATAATACATAAATTATACATAAATGTGGACATTCAGTGTCTAATCAGCGATCTCGCTGAGAATGCAGAATAAGATGATTAAAGGGTTGCTAGCTTAAGGTATAAAAAGTCTGGAATTATATGACTTATGATTTTTCCACCATGTTTGAAGATGGCAAGAAAAATCACCCACATTTCCCAGAAGTCATGTAAAATCTTTGGATGAAATTTTCATTTTCCTTTCACTCAGACTGAAATGCATCATCTAAAACGATAAATAAGTGTGTTTTGACTGAGGTGCTTCTACTCAGTGTAATCTGCCTGTGAGGTGAGCTGATGTTGTGGAGCTTCTGAAGCAGTGGGGCACTGGGTCACATGATGAGCAGCAGCTTGGTCAACATACATACACTGAAGCATCTGTGCATGCTGCTCTACGTCTGTATATTTGTCAGGGCAAGCAGCAGGAGATAAAACCGAACTGGGAGAAAGAATAACAAAGGAGTGATGAGAAATAAGGGAGAGTGTTTGTGTGGGCTGTCTTGAAGACCATTACTTTTCTGTTGTCTTTCATTTAAAAATAATTAAACCAAATTAACTTCCTCTCTGAGTGACAGAGAGGTGATTAATTTCATTCAAAATACAGCTGCAGTAAAATCTTATGTTTATGATATTTACACAGACACATTGGCTGTTTGCACACTTTCACAATGGATAAAACAATTTTACAGTTAGAAATGAGCAGCTTAAACACTGTTATCCACTACTAGATCTGGAACAATTTCCCGAGGTCTAAATGAAATGTAAATGACTTGTGTCTAAATTCTACAGAAATACACTACAACAGCTCACCTCTCAGCCACACATTAACACCTCTGTTCAACGCAGAGAGTTTTTGGGGATGGAGTGAGCTACTTAACTCTGTTCATTCTTCAGTGTGCATTCTTTGAGATCGGTAGTAATAATTTGTGTAACCATGAGGGCTCCCTCTTCCTAGACGACTCCTCTTGCTTTCCGGGGGGAATACTGAGCATTCCCCAGCCACCCAAGAGATAAAGTCTTTCAGTGTGTCCTGGGTCTGCTCTGGGGCCATGGGAGGTACTGGGCAGGACCCAGGAAAGCATCCTAAGATGCTCCTATCAACTCAACCGGCCCCTCTCAATATGAAGCAGCAGTGACTCTACCCCGAGTCTGTCCTGGATGACAGAAATTCTCATCCTATCTTGCCAGAGTATAACCACCTATGGAGGAAAGTCATTTCAGACGCTTGTATTTACTATCTCATTCTGTCAGTAACCATCCACAGTTTGTGACCATATTTGATGGTAGGATCATAGGTCAACTGGTAAACAGACAGTCTTGCCTTTAGGATCAACTCTATATCACAACAGCTGTCACATTAATCCGTCTCTCAATCTTCCTCGTCTCCCCATACTTTCCTCACTCGAGAACAAATCCACAAGATTCTTAAAACTCTTCCGCTTGAGGCAGGACGTCGCTTCTGACCCAAAAGTAATCCAGTCTGCCCTTTTCTAACAGAGAACCATTGTCTCAGATCCCTGCAGCTTCACACTTTGCAGCAAACCACTCCAGCGAGCGCTAAGGGTCAAGGCTCAATGATGAAAGCAGAAGCACAACATCTGCATAAGCAGAGATGAAATCCTGAGACCACCAAAACAGAATCCCTCTATCTCTAGACCTTACCTACAAAAAGGTAAACTGGTTCTTGGGACATGTTTTTTAAGTTGGTGGTTACTTTAGACACCAGAGAATGTATTATTTTTTTTCCTCTCACCGTATGTATGTCTTTTAATTAGTTACTCTTATTAGCAGTTACACTGAATATAGCAATTAAGTTGTATAAACACACATTTGGTTATCGACAGCACTATTAGTATTAGAATTACTTGTAAAGAAAAGAAAGGTGAAAACCAGAATCTTTTTCTTTCACAAAATCTTAAATATAAAATGCATGGATTAGTTGTAGAGCTTCAGGCCACCATGTGGTATCCAACATAAAACTTGTGCCAAATCCATCACGCGGATCACACTGCTGTGGCCACACTGAATAGGAGCAGCCGAAAAAGAAAATGGTTATTACAGTTGAATGCCATTAAGTGTTCTCTCTGGGTGGAGAAAATAACCTGACAAACTTGAAAAAGAGAAAAAGACAGGGCACAAATCTTCTTATAAAGTTAAACTCACTCACTCACTATAAACTCACTAAAAATGTAAAAAAAAAAAAAAAAGTAAATAAATAAAAATGTTTAAACTCATTTAATTTAGGAAGACCTACTGATCTACTGATCCCTGATCTACTTATGTTATTTAAACCAGTGAGGTTTTGAGTAAAAGAAAGAGGAGGTAATTTCAGACCAGCCGACAAAATCACATCAGCATCAAAATTCCTCAAAAGGAACTTTTCTGACTTCTAAGAACTGGAACCAAGAAAAAAAAGACAAAAAAACAAAACAAAACACAAAGCCGGTCTTCCTGGGATCATCCAGCTATGGGGTGATCCTGAATTTATTAGTTTTCAGTGGAGGCCTCCTCCAGAGGAGAAAATGAAAGTGAGAGAAGGGGGAAGAAACGTCAGTGAATGTTTGAAATAAAGAGAAATATGTTTCTCCTTGATTCAAATAGCCTATTCAAACATGTTTGCTTACATGCATGTTGAGTTACTATTACTTTTTACCTAAAAAAAACAAACTATACTCTGAGCGCGATATGAAAATAATCCCAGCACTAATTATCCTGCTGTATTTTATTTTATTTTATTTTTACTGTGAACTACTTTCCCACTGAGAGCTGAGACGAAATCCTTTATTTTCTGTCTATAATGTCGCTCAACGTAATTAAGCTTTTTTTTTTGAACTGGAGAAATCCTATAGGGTATCTGCAGTTTAAATAACGAGGTCATCTGTCATTTCAAAGGCAGACCCAGTTAAATTGGTCTGAAGTTAGACCTCCTAATCCTCAACCCCAAAGCTTCTGGTCGGATCACTCACACATGAATAAATCTAGTTTAACTGGACTGTAGCACTGCCAGGCTACCGACACAAATACCCCAAATTTAACGTGAAATAACTCTTATTTCCTATCATTATTCGTGTTAAATGTCAGAAGATAAAAAGATAACTCTTCCCAGCTCGTCGTGGTTAGGGTTTGACGTATCTACAATAGCTGCAACTCGAGCGTTACTCAAACCTGATTTAACAACCTGTTACACTAAAGATCTCCAAAGTCTCTTACCTGCCAGACAAACGGTAAAAATCCACCACCACATGGGAGCCAAAGTAAGTTTCCAAGTCCGGCAGGGGAATTTAATAAGTAATTTTTGATGAATATCGCTTTCTTTTCTCTTTCGTCTCATCTCTGGTCGACGTTCCGGGCTGTGGCGGACCGTTATCTGGATCATAACGGGACAATCGCGCTCAACAAGTGGGAGCAGATTCAGGGTCAAGTCGCTCTAAGTAAAGATAGTCATTTCCGGAGTTGACCTTCAAAATTAAAGCTTTTGGTGGCGCTACCAGACTGTGATACGGTGTCATATCAGAAGTATGGTCTTGTTTTGAAAAAGATTTTTCAGTAGACTTTTACAATTAGGTGCACTTTCAAAACATGTAACCATGCCATGTAACTACATACTTAGGGCATTTAAAAAAATATATCAATATTTCATTTTTATTTTGAAATGCCAAATTCGGCAAAATCTTGTTCAACTTTACGTGATGCACAGTCCAGTCGCTGCAAACAATAGATAGTGAAGCGGTGATGGAAGCAGGTGGGGGGTGAAGTCTGGTCCACAATAAGGTAATTTTGTTGAAGAATTCAGACATGACCTAGCGCCTCACTCACAAAATATCAATCAATAATTTCGTAGCAACATCATAATTAGGCTACTATATGACAGAAAAAAAATGACGAGGTTATATGCCGACATCTAGTGTTCAGATTCGGAAATGCTATTTTGCTCATTTTAAACGTTTGTGTTGATACAAGTAAT
>JBAMYA010001393.1:0-18460 GCA_037176975.1 Arrhamphus sclerolepis | reverse complement strand
ACAATTTAAGGGAAAAAACATATCAGACTTTTGTTTACAGCTTTTTACCCCTAAAAAAAAAAAAAAAAAAAAAGCAAAGACAAAAATAAAAAAACTTAATGCAAGATAGATGACAATAGTTACAAAACTAGGTTTTATTTATTTATTTTAAGTGCAGTAAGATCGGACCTTTTATTCAGTTTTGTAGCTTAATGGTTCCAAGCAGCATCTTCTGTGTCCAGGACTGCACACTTCTGAACAGAGATCCTCCAACTGTATACAGATATCCTCAGCATCTTTGCTGAATCTGCTGGCTGGAGCCCTTCTCCAAGGTTGGAGACTGAAGCTCTGACTTTCATTTCTCGCTGACACTAGTACTTGCTTTCACTTTCAACAACTTTTCTACCTTTTCTTTCAACCCATTGTATTTCTCAAGGCTTTTGTTTTCATTTGTATAACTGTGGCGCTGTAACCAACTCTCATAACATGCCACAATTTAAAACAACAACAACAACAAAAAAAAAAAAAAACTTTTATTTTTATTTATCTTTTTTTTATTTATGTTTTATTTCTGTGGCCATCATAATTCTGGCAGGAAATCTAATCTACTTTTATTGTTGCCATTTCTTTGTGGGATCCCACAATCTATTCTGTTGTCTTACGTTAGCTCAAACCCTCCAGCTGCAAGAATTCTGCCTCTGACATGATTTTTCACATGCACATGCTGGTCATCCAAAAAAAAACAAAAAAGCAAAAAACTAAACAAAACAAAAAAAAAGGTCACTCTAATATTCTGTTGGACTACGTTTAGCTTTGATGAGTACATCATAACATCTGTCTCTCTTCTCATCCTGATGTTCCCATCACTACATTCAGACTCATCAATCCACATAACTTCTCCAGAGTCCAATCTTTATGCTTCCTAGCAAATTGTAGAATGTTTTCGCCTAATTAGCCTCACTGATAGGTTGGCTTTCCTAAGGCTACACATCTGTATCGTCACAGTCCCTGAGTTCTCCTTGCATTGTGTATGGGAATGCTCTTACTTTCACTATTACATAGCCATGAGTCCTACTGTTTTTTTTTTTTGTTTTGTTTTGTTTTTTCGCTCAGCCGAGCCTTCTCTGTTGCTGTGGAGCAGCCTGTATCAGTCACCTCTTTCACTCCCCCCAACTCCTGAACGTCACTCACTCATTCATCCAGACACTGTGGTCTCATTAGGAAACGCAGCTGTTGATATAAAGTTTTTCTTGTTCCCGAATACAAATGTTTTTTAAAGTATTTGTTCGAAATACGTATTCGTAAAAAACACTTTATTTGTGACTTTCCGAATACTGTATTCTGGTTCGGCTCCACCCCTAGTAGATATGGTTAGGGTTTAAAAACATGGTTTTGTTACAGAAGACATTCTCATAACCCCCTCACCTAAACATATAAACTGCATTGAACACAAAGCACAGCTCCAACCAATACAAATTACTTAGACCACTGCACTGATTACCAGCTTTCAGCACCTACGGTTCAAGCATGCTAGCTGTGCTGTTGGAGCCAGGGTGTAGATCCTGCGAATCCTGACGTTTTGCAGGCACTGCATGGATGACAAATCAGCTTTGGATGTTTGTATTAAGAGACAATAAAAGGATTTATACATTTATTTACACAGAGTCAAGGGCTCTGAAGAACTCAATAAATATGAGTTTAGGTCATGTGACAAACTCAAGGCCTGCGGGCCAAATCCAGGCTGCTACTTTATTTTATCTGACCCATGAAATGGTGCAAAGACAATCATATCATTATAACTAGAACATTTTTGAGGGAATTTCAATGCGACAGTACTGACATGATAGTGTGGAATAACAGGTGAGGATAGCAGCTGGTTTATGTAAAAAAGTCCTGATTTAGTAAATGCTAACAAGAAAAGGAAAACAAGATTTTACAGCTAAAAGTTGCTCATTTTTGTCATTACTTGTGATTTTTGTAAAAATAAACAATTTTTTCAGGCAAGAAGTTGAAATTATACAAAATTTACAATTTTATGCCAAAATGTTGCAAAAAGTTGATATCTTCCAACACAACTTACGTCTTTTTTTCTTTTTAGAAAATCACAACATTTATGACACGTTCCAGTCGGTTTCCTCAAAAAACCCACTCCAATGAAACAGCACTGCTCAAAGTGTCCAGTGACATTATGATCCCCTCCGAGAATTCTGATTGGCACACTTTTAGTTATGACTGGTTAAACTATGTATTTTGTTACGAAAAGAGTTGTAGCAAATGGCAAATGTTTGTCTTTAAAACTACGTACAGGTACACAAATTCTGTTGGCTAATTAAAGGGCCCAACATTGACCCAAATGATGGAAATAAATAACTGAACTTGTACCAGTTATTGTTGTATAAGCATGGCAAGCATCACAGCAGGAAGGCTATCAAACGTAAGCGTTATACCACCAATTAACATTAGCCCTGCATTCATGACATGGATACCGTAATCATACAGAGAGAAGGTAGCTGCAGAGCTTTATCCTTCGTTCGGTTTTCCTCTTTCCTTTTTTTTCCTGACCATTTTACCTGATGGCTTTGACCATTTTCTGTCCACCTCTGTGTGTATTTGACACTTGACAATCAACAGATTTACCATCCTCCAGCACAGTCACTCACGATCACAAGACAAGACTATACCAATTCACCTGGGTGACCATATAATCATTTTGTACCACCTTTTTTTAATAGCCATTTCACACTATTCAGAAAACTGTACAGGAATTGTAGGCTTGTATTTATAATATTATGAATGAGATGTGCGTTATTTGGAAGAAAGTCAAGGTATGACTGACTTTAGTCCACTAATTCTATATATTCATAGAGGATTACAATTTGCAGCGGATTCCCTGTTCCCCCCTTTGTCCGTTCCGTTTGGGAGACCCAGGTGAACTTATAACTTATTTTTTTAAGTGCTTGTTCCACCCACCATGTGCCATTAAAAAATGCCTCCCCAGGCTGCTGCCCAATTCACTTATGCCAAAAAAGATGCTGCCAGCTGATTTAGGGAAATGCACAGTTTTAGTCCTGTTAGACCTCTCTGCGTGATCTGGTTGGGATATGTGGACCTGTATTAAAATGATTTTCCTCCTATGTATCTGGTTGGAGTTTCAATGTTTCGGCAAACCAGATTGTGTCTGAGTGTGCTGATCTTCAATGTGGAGTACATCGGGGTTCAGTCCTGGGACCAATTCTTTTCTTCTCATATCTTCCTCTTGGGAAAGACAAGACAGCAGTTTAGTGGCATCTCCTACCATCTCTTTGCTAATGATATTCAGCTGTATTGTGTTTGTAGGACCTCTGAGGCTCAGACTTTGAGTTCTTTAATCAACTGCTTGTCAACAATCAAGGTTGAGCAAAAACTACCTGAATTCAGACAAAACGGAAACCCTCATCATCGCCCAGACAACGCTATACCTGGAATTAAACAGCACCTGAGTGAATTGAGCCATTCCACAAAAACAAGCCTTAGAAATTTAGATGTAATTTTTGGTGAAGCAATGTCATTAAAATACCATTCAAAACAATTATTAAGGAATTGCTTTTCCCAATTAAGGAACATCTCTAAACTGAGAATAATATTGTCCAAGAATGAGTTGGAGATGATACTGCATTTGTGTCATCATGTTTAGATGACTGCAGCAGGAGTTGGCTTGTCTGCAGGTCCTTCAGAACTCTGCTGCGAGGTTTCTGGCCCGTACTAACAGCTAACTCATATAACGCCCGTTTTAAAGTCCCTTCTTTGATTCCCAGTTGATTACCAAATTAACTTTAAAATTCTGGTCCTGACTTTCAGAACGTCCATGGGCAGGCCCTTCCTTATATTGCAGATTTAATCCGGCCCTATAAACCTTGTCACAGTCTGAGACCTTCCACTGAGAACCTGTTAATGGTTCCCTGCAATCACTTCAGAACTCAAGAAGAACAGCTCCCTCTTTCCTTCTGTTCACTGGACTCTGTTGATGCTTTTAAAAAGCATCTCCAGACATTCTTATTCCTTCAAGCATTTTAGTTGGACAAACGGCTGCTATGACAGTTTTTACATGGTTATTTTTTTGTCCTGAGAATTTTATGTTTTATATTTCATGTTATTTTTTTAATTATTTTATTCTATTTTATGTATTTTATGATATTTTGTTGGACCTATTTTACTGTGAAGCTCCTAGTTCTGAGGCTAAATAAACATTACTTACTTAGTAACAAAAAAAACTACAATTTTAAATCAAAAAGTTATAATTTTGTGACATTTGTGAAATTATACAACAGAATTTGACTCTTTTTAACAAAAAACAAACTTGTTTTAAAAGATTTGTGGTTTTACAACAAACAAAATTGTGATTTTTTTTTTTTAGTACCAAAGTCTCAATTGTATGATGAAGGATGTGATTGTTGTGAAAATTGAAAAATTTATGACAATTCTTTTTAATAAAAAAAGATGCAATATTCTGCAATTTGTCATTTTACAAAAACCCTTTCTAAGTATATATATTATATATAAATATATATAATACATATATATATAGTTTTACAAATAAATTAAGTTTTCTTAAAAATAGCAACTATATGTAAAATAAATTATCTAAGTTCAAAAGTTTCAATTTTATGATTAAAGTGATTTTGTTTTTTAAATTTGAGATGACAAAAATTCACATTTTAAATTTTTGTTTTTCATTTTTATGATCGAGTCCAGGAACTAGTGAGAAATCTGACAACATAGCTAGTTGAGAAAGTAAAGAATATCTGTTTCTTTAATGGAAACCATGGCGATGATGTGGCCCAGGATGAAATACAGTGTGACATCCCTAATCTAGGTGTCCAAAATAGGTCCATTAAAGGAGCCTGATTTGACATTATTACTGCATTGAGGCAGAAAGAAATGCAGAAATTGTGTTCATTAAAAACATCCTTCTACATTACTCGGTTAAATGGAGGTAATGCTCAGTTTTCTGGTGGAAAAGCTCATTGTGCAGCCTCACCTGGCATCCGCTCTTATTTTTTCATATGCATTTATGAGAATGCCGCAAGTATTGCTGCAACATCCCTTTTGTGACAGTTTCACCCAAAATGTAGGTAAGTTTTGTTTGATCGATCAAAATGGTGTAACGTTACAATTTTTGATCAGGTGTGGCAGTTTCAGGCTATATCAAATTGGCATGTTATGATTTTATGAAGGAGCAAATAGAAATACAACAGTTT
The DNA here is from genome assembly GCA_037176975.1 of Arrhamphus sclerolepis. Lineage (NCBI taxonomy): Eukaryota > Metazoa > Chordata > Actinopteri > Beloniformes > Hemiramphidae > Arrhamphus > Arrhamphus sclerolepis. The sequence goes on along the minus strand of JBAMYA010001393.1, from coordinate 13,244 downwards.
CAGAGCCCAGAAACTGTAGTACTCAGAGCCTTATGTTGTCAAACTGCTACGTTTTGTGCTCTGGACAAACAAAGCCATTACACTCTCTAAAACGAGACTGCTTTGTGGTATCACTGTAGCCTCAATGCCAGCATTAGTCGCATTACTTCAGTCTCATTGAGTGCAGTTTGTTAAGGTTGTGCACATTTGGAATGATGAAACCCACAAATGTGTACTCATCTGTGTTTATCTTCATGAAATGGTTTGTTAATTCAAACCCTTCTGGTCAATAGGAGTTTTTAGGTGGAATGTTTTTCCAGCTGTTTGTGCTTTTCCTCTTCTTTTTTTTTTTTTGAAAAAAAAAAAGAAGAAGTTGAGTATTAATGTCATTAAAAAAGAATTAACAATCCTCTTTTTGTCAGCAGTGCAACAGCTGGGCAGACCTGGCCAGTGGCCTTGGCTGTGGTATTTGTTAGTCATTGGTAGAGGATGGATTAACTTGGAAAAGACATTTGACTTGTACTGTAAGCTCGGGGCCCCCCTTATTAGGTCAGAATGTTTTCCGCTGCTCAGACAGATGCGGTCAGATTTGTACTGGATGTGTAGCAGAGTGGAGAGGAAGAGACTGGAAGGGTCAAGCAGGCTTTAGCAGGTGGTCACCAGCTTTGTGAATCATCAGTTGATGGATTGCAACTGTGTGGCTGAGAATGTATTGTTTACTCTCAATGTTTCCATAGTGTAATAGCTGTTAAGGTGAACCTGTCACAGTTCAGATCCTTCTGCAGGGGTGTCAAACTTCCCCAGGCCACATCATCACCATGGTTACCGTTAAAATTATGGTTATTTTTTAGATGTCAGATTTCCCGCTAGTTCTTGGACTCTGGAATTTGTCATAAAATCTCAAATTTTAAAAAAAGGATTTTTTTCCCTTTTAAAATAAAAAAAAGAATTAAATTTGTAAAATCCAGAATTTTGCAATATCACATCATTTTTTTTAATATGAAAAGTAATTTTTGTCAAAAATCTCAAATATAACAAAAATTGCAGTCTTATATAACAATTGATACTTTTGTACTAAAATCACGTCTTTTCTTGTAAAATCACAAATTTTAAAAAATGTTGACTTATTTTTGTAAAAAGAAATAAAAATGTTCCTGTAAAATTGCAAATTTTGCAAAATCAAGACTTTTTTTTTTTTAACACACAAGACTTCTTTATCCTGCAAATGGCACAAGTTTATAATTTTCAATTACAATTTTATGAGGTCTTTGCAACATTTTGACATAATTATTGCAACAGTGGTAAGATGTCAAATTTTGTATAATTTCAACTTTTTGACCTGAAATCACAAAACTTTGTCATAAAAAATGTTATCCATCCATCAATCCATCAATCCATCCATCCATCCATCCATCCATCCATCCATTCATCCAGCCCTCTGCTGGTAGAAAATGCCTGGAAACCTTCTCAAGGGAGGTGTCCAGGCGGCATCCTTGCCAGATGCCCGAAACACCTCAACTGGCTCCTCTCGATGTGAAGGAGCAGCGACTCAACACTGTGACTGTACTGGGTACTTGCATCAGGACAGACAACGCTCAGAATCCATTTCCCGATCTGAAGGTGTGGAGGAGCTAACCACTCATCTACCATGGGAAAAAAAATCCAACATGCTATAAGTAAGCCCACGACAGGTCAAAGCCTTTCACGATGGGCAACTCTAGAGTGGAACAAGATCCAACCCCTGTTGAGGAGATTGGTTCTAGAACCCAGACTAGATCCTGACTATATCATGCCGGTACCTCTCTACCTCCCTCATGAGCTCAGGCTCCTTCCGGCACAGAGAGGCGACATTCCATGTACCAACAGCCAGATTCAATTTCTGGGAGTCAGGGCACCAAGACCCCTGCCCTTGGCTACTGCCTGTCCCAAAATGCACCTGACTCAAATGGCCCCCCCTGCGGGTGGTGGGCCTACAGGAGAGAGGACTCACATTATCGGTTTGGAATTTGCCTGGACAGGCCCCATGGGTAAAGGCCTGTCCACCAGGCACTCTTGAATGAGCCCCTAACCAGGCCAGGTTCCAGGGTGAGACCCCAGTAACCTTGACCCAGGCGATGGACAACCACTTCCTTGATCTACTTCTTCCATCAGAGTCAGTTTGAATCGCTCTCAGTCTGGCCCGTCCCCCAGGACCAATTTGCCTTGGAAGACCCTGCCAGGGGCATTTTACCCCTGACAACGTAGCTCCAAAAAAGTTAGTTTTACAAAAATCATGAGTTTTGATAAAAATTAACAACTTTTTGTTGTTAAAAATTTTGCAGATGTTAAATGCTAAATCATGACTTTTTGACATAAAACAGTCTCATAGTTGCTCAGTTATTCCATTTTTTTAATGTCAGTACTAAATCAAATGGGCAGTTGCGTTGAAATTTCCTCAGAAATGTTCTAGTTAGAAGTATATTATTTTCTTTGTATGCTCCAAGGGGCCTTGAGTGTTACATGTCATCTAACTGAAGGTTATTTTTGCCTTTGGCCCTTATCTCTATTTTTATTTTGCAAACATTGTGTATTTATGCACTGTAATCCAATAATCTTAATTTATTTCTTCATGGCTTTTAATTCAAATTTAGTGCTGCATTCCCAACAGTTTTTTTTCCCTTTAAAACAGACTTTTAATTGATAAAAATTCTATTTTATCTTGTATAATGTATTTTACACAGTTATATATTGTTACGTGATGCACTTTGGTTTAAATGTGCTATATAAATAAAGCTGACTTGACTTTACTGATACCTAATATATACCCGGCTTCTGATAATGTGCTACTCATACTGATATCGAGGAGCTGAACGTCATCTGAAATTGAAACCCAAACATCTGCCAGCCTCAATTCTCTCGCAACTGCTTCCTCTGGCACTTTCCAAGTTGAAATGATACTGTGGTAAACCTTGAATAAATCCTATAATAGTCATTAAGAGTATTTTGGAAACTCCCTGCAGCATCAATAACAGCAGCTATTTGGCATCTACATGTTTTCAGTTGGCCTGTGAGGTGGTGGATCAGCGGTTTGGAGTATTAACCCCTAACTGACTTCATTGGTTGAGAGGTTATCATTGGTTATGACCAGCTGTCCACTGGTGATCACAATCATGTCAATACTGACACACACATACACATGCTACTGGTGGCAGCCTGTGCATGTGTTTTATTGAATTGAACCACCAATAGGAAGTTATATGCGACAGCATAAATTGTTTGAAAGACGAGCGTCAAACTCTATTTCATCCCAGGCCAAATAATCACCATGGTTACCATTAAAGGGCCAGTTTTCTTTACTTTCTCAACAAGCTATGTAATCAGATTTCCCACTGGTTCCTGGACGTGAAATTTCATAAAAACTTTGTTATAAAATCTCAAATTTCACAAAATTATAATAAAATTGAAGCTTTTGTACTAAAATCACAAATTTTCCTTATATAATCACAGATTAAAAATACTGACATTCTTTCATTAAAAAGCTAATTTTGCTGCAAAATGGCAAATTTTGCATTAACGCATTTTTTATTTTCTTTAAAAAAAACAAAAACAAAGACAAACTTAATTTCTTAACCAGTTATGCTGCCAGATTACCCAGAGAAGAAACAACGGGAAGAAAAGAGTTCAACTCAGAAGGAAAGAGTTCTTTTTCACTTCTTTTTAGTTTTTCTTCCTTTTCAAAGCACATGAAACATCACTATGGAAACGCAAACTTTCAAGTCATCAGTGCATTAGCAAATTAGTAGCAACCTGCTAATGATGCGATGATGCTGTGTTTAGAGCTTGAAAAGTGTGTAATATGTTGTAAATTATTTACTGGTTTCACATTGTGCAATTTGACTTGAATTAATCTAATAAGACTGTAAAAATTGTACAGTGTAAATAAGATACACTGATATATCCAGAAAACATTGGTGAAACATAGTACAATAGGAAATATTGATTTGGCTGCAAAGATCCCTCTAAATAATTCCAAAATATACTAACATCTTTGTTGTAAGAGCTCAGGTTTGTGTAAAGGATGTCTATGTAATAACACAGATAGATTTCACTGAACTGCTAAATTACCTCTTGTTGTTTGTGTTGAGTGTACAGTATATCAGCTGTTCTAGCCAGTGTTTAAACCAGCCAGATTTTTGGCTCACAGTAACCTGTGACAAAGCCATCATGAGCGGGTTTCCCAGGTGTAACTGGAATAAATTTTATTTCTGTTGGACACCACACTGGGACATTACCGTAACCAGAGCTACAGTTTACACAGACTTCTTTCTGCTGTGGATCTTCAAGACATGCAACACAGCAAGTAATGAGAAGACGCTTCCAAAAACACGTCCAATACAAGATGCAGACACCCGCAAACTGTTGACCGTGCTCCTACACTATTTCACACACACAAGCCAAACATGCCAGATTTATGTCTCACACTGGCCACGATCTCTGTTTTCCTCCAAACGCAGAGGCAATTAGTGCTGACATTTGTTTTTGCATCAACATTCCAAAGTTGACAAGTAGTTTCCCCCCCAAACTGAAAATGCAATAGCCATGTGTGTGCCGCGCCGTTTCCCACGCTACCTCTGCTTTCGCGGGTACCCGCAACGTTTAAAATCTATCAATGAACGTAGCTTTTGCACATTTGTTCAGCCGTTTGTGTCGTCTCCAGATAGACGCAGACTGAAAAACACACGGTTGCTAGGCACCAGGGGTAGTGCGTGGTGAAGAGGCAGCCTCACACCTTTTCTGACTCTGCAACATGTACTGAAATGTGGCACACAACTGCAAACTGTCTGCACCTACTGGGCCGTCATGCATAAACAGTGAGTCTGAACCTGCTGTTAGCGTTCTAGACTGGAGTGAAAGGAATGTTTAATCCTGAAACTTCAGACTGACAAGAGCCTTTTGGACCTTGTTGTTATCATTGTAGATGATTTGACCGGGATTGACTTTATTCACCTACCTTGACAAAGAGTAATTCAAGCAAAATGTGATGGCAGCATGTTCCGACATATGAGTAGTGTTACTCATCATGTCATGAATCATTACAGGTTGTGAAGAAAGCAAAGTTACAGACAAGACCGAGAACTACATGATTACAGATTGTAAAAGTTTGAAATCCAGATTCAGATTCAGACTATCATCTTGGTGTCTATTATGCTGCAGTACATATTTTAATATAAAGATTTGGACCTTTTTGCCCCCTCCTGCTTGACTTTAATGGTTGCCTGCTTGCCCAGGCAACTCTGTTTGGACAAGTGGAAAGTCTCATACAATTGTCCAGAAAAAACAGAAGAAACACCAAAATTTCAACTATGTTGTTTTTGTTGTCAGTCATCCATGATCCTCTTCTCCATGCAAAGTCTGTTGACCAATCAAGGACTGTCATTCTAACTTGTGGACCAATCAGAGCGTGTTTCTGTCAAGCCCTGGTATATATGATCTATAACACAGTGCAATGGAAAAATCAGCCTCTATCAGTGGGGGCTCTTCAGGAGGCTTATGTAGGGGGGTTAGGTGCCTACTTGTAACCCATGAATGAAAACAAATGTTTACAAATATAAGTATAAAAAGTGTTTGATAAGATAGGATATGAAGTCATATATATGCTTCTGCTACTGTAACAAGGAAATCTCCCACAAGTGGAATTAATAAAAGCCTTATCTTATTCACGAACATTTATCGTGTTGTGTCGCAATCTAGTATCAGAATCTTTATAACTTCCACTTACAAATGAATAGGCAAGAAAAGTACAAAATGATCATCCTCTTTGCAGTAAAGTGACTAACAGCTTGTTCTAATCCTGGGTTGGTGTTATTTTCTACACCGCTTCAGTAAATTATCATTCAGTGATTATTCTAAAAAAGTAATGCCCTGCAACCGCAGGAGAAGAATCTATTTAAAGCAGCTGTCATGTGAGGACAAGCAAAGCAGGGGACAGAGTTAAACTCGGGATGCCACAGGTTCAAATTATTTGGCAACTAACTGAGTAGAAACCTGCTGAATATTTTCAGCTGCTTGTTCAAGGCCTCTTGGTAACAAAAGATTTTTTTTTTGAGATTCATCATGCTTTTATTATACTGTAGCTGGAGCACCCTCAATCCCTTGTATGCAGCCAACCATAGGATGTGACATACCTATCAGTTTACAGCGGTGGTGGTGGTGGTGGTGGATGGAGCTGCTCATCATTGCCATCTCTGTAGCACATGGTGAAGCTGATCTCCTGTGAAATGTCCTTGGAGCCAGAATTCATCCCAAGACCTCGTAGGTGTCTGTGCAGTGCATACGTCTGCCACATTCATGTGGTTTGCAGATGCAACAAGGCAAAAATGTCTCTGCATCAATCATACAGGTACGTGTTGTGTTTACCCAAGTCCCCTAGCAAGAGGCGTCAGTCTCCGTATACAAGCCAAATCTGAGGCAGCTTTGTCTGCTGACAGGAGGAGCAGCATTACAAAACAGAAAGGAGATTGGCATCCATCTCACCCCCCTCAGGCGCACTGCTTGATACTCTACACATTGCTGGATGCACTAAATTCCTCACCCAGAAGAACTGTCTTGCATGATGTGGATTCTGTTTTCTGACAGAAATACTGTCAGAGAGCTGAAGTTTGTTTTTTTTTTTGTCGTCAATTGATAGATGTTTTCATGTTGGTAAATGGAAGGTTGTACAAGGATCCTTTGAAATAGAATTGTTTTGATTATAAATATCATTTTTATTTTTGGGTTAAAGCAGTTACCCCAACATAAGATTTTCATTTCGTAGAGTGAAAGCCTTTTAATCATGTGCGGTAAAACTTTCTCAGTTCCCAACAAGTCCTGTGAACCATTGTTTAACTCATACACCTGCTGGCAAATAATACTCACACAAATCTGAAAGTTGAGCGCAAGATTCCTTTCACAATCGTCTGATCAAGCAGATGGCAAGTGCTTCTCATAAAGGACATGAAACTAAATCTGTGAGGCACCTGCATCACAGAGACCAGGCTTCCAGTGAAAACTAACCCCGCATCTTGAAACGTGACCAGGAAACCAGAGTACCAACTGGCCCCTGACAATGAACAAACTCGGAACAATCAGCTTGACTTGTCTTTGTTTTCGACTCAGCGTGAAGGACTTATTTATTTATTTATTTATCTACCAAGGGAGTAACAATGCAATGTTCTGGTTGTACTGGTCCTGAGAATGAATGATTTGTGTCAGGAAGGGCATCCCACGTAAAACTGAAGCCAAATCAATATGGGGAACAAAAGGATCTTCTGTGGTGACCCTTAGAAGGGAAAAGCTGAAAGATAAAGATGATTGTGCCAATAGTTGTATGTTAACGAGTGAATAAATAAATTTGTGATTTAATCTAATTGATATAAACCTGGAGACCTCTGCACTGGCATTTGTCTAAGTGACACTGGTTTTGGTTTGAAGAGACTATTTCAGTATTGCATAATGGCACGGAGAAACCTGGGGTTGTTTCTTTGCAAGAGCAGTTATCTGAATTTATTTATGTATGTGTTATTGACCTCTAACTGCAGCGGTCAGAAAGATTCATAGTTTGCCTTATTTATCCATCTACCCATATCTAGATTATGATCACAGGGGGAAAGTTTCCCAGACCTCCGTCTTCTCCAGCCACCTCAGCTCTTCTAGCTGGGCGCTCCCAAGAAATCTGAGAACCAGATTTCAGGTCATTGTTGCTTCTGATAGTGTGGATCTTTTCAAGAACTTCGAAAGCCATCATCTAAAATAGCAGCATGGACCAAAGAGACACAAATGTTCATTGTAGTCCTAATTGTAGGAACTATGCTGCATATCACAGTTCAGTACTGAGTTGCGTACTTGAAGCTAACCAGTCTGTGCGACACAGGACCTTTTGGTGCTATGTTGACTATTTTATACATTTCCAAACTTCTCCTCAGGTAAAAATACTACCATATGTTGCCTTCTCAGATCCAACAACTGGAATTAGTCTGACACAGGGGCATTTCTCTGGACTTTGACCTCAACCAGTTGCAGTCCACATACACATAAAAGAAGGACTAAAGTAAACAAAGTGAGGAAAAAGCCCATTGCAACATGGGAGGTCTCCCAGCAGTTTAGGCCTTTGGCAGCATAGCGACAGGGATGGCCTAGGATGTCAAATCCAGGTTTAACTAAACGTCTTATCAAAAAAAAGAAAAAAAAGGAATGTTTTAAGCATAATTTTAATGCAACATCATGTAAGATTGTGCTCTTTAGCATCATCATCTGTTACCACCGTCGGAAATACTGTTACTGTGTGAGTTTCTCGAGGAGCAATTCAACACATGTGCATTTGTTGACCAGCTGACAAGAGAAGAACTGGCGAATCCCGAGGGCTCATTTTGAAACAATCACGACACCCAACTCTGAGTAACAACAGTAAACAGCATGCTGGCTATTGAAGCTAGGCCACATTACCTCATCTCCCAGCTTTTATTACGAAATAAACTATGAACCAGTGAGCAAACAAAGAACTTTAGTAAAACAGCCTAACATCGGCCAAACTCACACACACAGTATATAGAAGCCAAGAAAAATGTATGATTTACTAATCCAATAGCAGCAAGACTAGGACGCCATCCGACTTGCAGCTCATGCCAACAAATTTACTGTATGTTGGTTCATGACTGACTTGTATACAGGACTTTGCTCCATGTTCTCTTTCTTTTTTTTTGCCTCTTCTGACATAAGGCTCTTCACTTTCTTTGCTAGCTCTGCCACAATGTTCGTAGTGATAATGTGTGTTAGATAGCATCAGCTAGTTAGCGTCTGGCTAACTCCATCAAGCAAACATTTTGAAGAGGGCTGTAAGACTAGTTGCACACTTTTACCGGCAGCTGGGAGATGTGTCTTCCTGAATGTGGGTTGCTCGTCACCTTGTAGGCTTTGGTGGGAGCGCAATTTGTCTTGTTATAAGTTGAACTACCGTGTTCTGTTGGGATAACATTGAACTATGGGTTAAAAGGACCACGGCCCTTAAGAGCTTATATCCTGGATTTCACAGAAAGCCTATAGGGAAGCTCAGATTGGAGAAATATGATCTCTCCTGCTAATTTTCATCCGAACTCTTGCTGCATCATTTAGTTTATTATCAGCTAGAGGCAAAATAACAGGTAATGTAACAACTATCACAGACACTATCTAATTGTGGACTATGACTTTGTGGTGGAGTTCAAAGCACTCAACCTCCAGCTTTGTCCCTTTTATGTCCTGTTTCTTCTAAGTATAAATCTGTAGACATGTGTTATAGATCAACAACAGCCTCAAATTTTAAATTTCAACCTGAACCTTTTTTAATCTTAATATCTATCCAGATCTATAACATTCTCTGTTTCTCCCTCTCTCTTTAACCAACTCATAATTAATTCATTTGTGTTTTACTCACCGCCAGGAAGGTAGCGTGTCAATTATGCATCCAGGCTCCAGGGCCACCCCCAGTCATTCAGCGTAAGCCCCCTTGGAGATGGGGGGACCTCAGGATTTAGCCCTTATTCTATCCACAAATTTGCAAAAGACACAGTCCCATATGTCTCATTGTGTGCTGGATTAGACCTGCCTACATTTAGATAAACCCTGAGAGTAACCCGTTGGCTGCCTCACTGCCACTGAAGGCAAACCAAATAGAATCAATTGGCCGTACTCTCTGGGGTGATTAGCATACATGCTCCACTCATGGGGCCTCAACAGTTATTGAAGCTGTCCAGTTTGAGTGCCGTCTGCACGGCGGCTTCATCACCTCTCTGACCACAAATGATAATAATGGGGAATAATGAGCTGGTCTGAAATGGGAAAAGTAAGAATAGACCATGAATCTATATGCCATAAAAGTGCCTTTGAATACGAATCATTTGCAGTTGGGTCACTGAAAGGGAGCCTGAATATTAGGCCCAGTTTATTTGTTAAATCCTTTAGAAAATGTAACAACATAACAGCCCTCCTTGGAATAGTGATTTATTTCTGAGATTTGATGTAGAACCATGAAGGAAAATTAATGGTGTCAGCACTTAAAGTAAATTGAGTTTTTCGCTATACTTCTATTTCTATTCTTTAAAAGCCAAATATTGTCTGCTACTTCTGGGTATTTGTTCAGCTGTAATAGCTCATTCATTATATGGATAGAGGGGGGAAAGTTATATTGCCTTTAATTACATTTAATTGTAGTAATTCATTTGTATTCAAAATGGTATGTTAAACCCATAAGTACACACAAGATAAATAAAATAATTCTAAATAAAATAAATACAAAAAAACACTGATTTAAAAAGAAAGAAAAATGAATTAGCCATTGTTTTCTTGAAGAGTTTGGAAATGAAAACACTACTTTATTTCTTCTTGCTTAGGATGAATGTCATTAAATGATAAACTGACAAAGGGTATTAACTGAAAAACCAATAACAACAATAAACATCCAATTAAAAGACAATATTTCTTCCAGTGAATTGAAAAGTTTCAATGACACACTAATCATTTAAATAAACAGCCCTCAGCTAACTCCATGGCTAAAGCCCTCAAATTTACTGGGATCTGTGCTGGCTGATAATGTGGATTCAGTGGCCTCTGGCACAAATGCAGGCATAATGAATCATGGTCCTCCAAAGGATAGTCCATTGGATGTTTTACAGCTGATCTTCATTAGCAGCCTTCCAGCTGAAACATCTGTCACTTGAGCGTTTGGCACTGTCCCATGGTAATTAGTGAGCTCCCTGCAACAGGTTGAGTTGGAAGATAAACAGGATGCAAACAGAGCCGAAGGCATGCAGAGAGCAGTTCTTCATGAGCTCAGCGACGACAGAAGTTCCAGCTGACAGTGTCATTACATACTGTACAGCACAGCCTCATAAAGACCCTTATATGCTCATGAAGTATTATGCAAAATACATATCGTAGCTTAAAAACAGTGGTGGTAGATCTCACAATGAGACAGGAGAACGATGAAGGATAGAATCGTCTTCTCACCGAAGATGAGCTGTGACAGATATGAGCAGTGTCAGAAATTTAGAGGAATCGTCTCAGAGTGTGACGGCCTGTCGCTGCCTCTACAATCTCTGTCAACCAATAGGAACACAACATGAAATAACGTAAACATCAGTGCATCTACACAGCACAGTAGCCTAGCAACAACAGAGAAACAGGAAAAAAATATGCAACTCAGATAAAGAAGACACTTCTTTTTCTTGATTTTCTTTTCAAAACACACAAACATCACAATGACAACGCTAACTTAAGAGTCATCAGAGCATTAACACATTAACAGTAACCTGCTAGTGATGCTATGACGCTGTAATTATAGCTTCAAAAAACTATTTTTTTCTGTTGTAGCCATGATTCAATGCATGTTCAAGTGTACAATGTAACATGCTGTAAATTAATAAATTAACAACAACAGCGCCAGATAACTGAGAAACGGGAAGTATATCCCAGGTCTTAGGAGGCAGCATACAAATACGGGGCTTTGCAGTTCTGCTTTTCTGGTCTTCCCCACGCTAGTGTTTTCCATTAGCATGATCACCACTGTAACTGTCAGTGCTATCTTTTCCATGTCAAAAAGGATGGGTGCATAGCATCCGATTTTCATGTGAGGTTCAGTGCGTTGACATTCTTCCCTGTTTTATGTTTCCTCTCATGCCAAATCAGAGGAATCCATTCATCCTCAAAAGGGCCGAAGCAACAGTTTGAGCTACTTGCAGTTCATCTCGCCACAGAGCACAAGGAGCAGTCATGAGCGCATCTGTTGGGCCTTAATCAATTTCACAGCTCTCATCGCTGTGTAAATAACAGACCTTAATGTTTCAGGTGTTTTCTTCACTGCCAAAGCCTCGTACTGGCTGCTTCTGTATGTCCACTCCATGACTCTGAGCTCATAATAACATCCGTGCTTAAATCCTTACCGTGTAATGAAACTTTCTGAGCACATAAACATAATGCAAGAGCATACATTATATTATGAAAAGACTTCTTTTTAAACGTATAGAACAATCTGAGCAAAGAAAATTTACTTTGTGCGTGTACAGCAGTGTTCCACAAGCTCCTGGAAATGTTCTGTGAAACTAGTAATTCCCACTTAGAGCCAGGTTCATGCTGTACGATTTTGGCCGTCTCAGTCATGGGTTGCGTTAACACATTAGCAGCTACCTGCTAATGATTCTTTGACGCTGCATTCAGATTTATTTTTGTCGTAGCCACAATTCAGGAATTTTCAATTGGACAGTGTAACGTGGTAAAATAATTATCTACTGGTTTCACGCAATGTGACTTCAATTTATCTTTCAAGACTGTAAAAATCTTTCAATGTGAATTCAACATTTAATAGTATGTTTAGCTAGCTTTTACTGTAGCTCAGCATCAAAGCTTGACTCATGAGAACTAATTAGATGTTGACAGGTACAGATCATTGCAGAAGGACCCATTCAGAGTCACCATCATGGATCAACAAACTCTGAGCATGACAGCCATTAGAAAACGAGTTTACATTATCAAATGTGTTGGTGCACTCCACCGGATGTTTGTAGCTCTTGCTGCAGCTGACTCTTCAACTGAATAAATTGTTTTGCAGGTGCTGACCAACTGATCACGACACAATATCACACCAAGCACCACTTCCTTTAGTTTCCTTTCTTACTTATGGCTGTTTAGATTCGGGGCTGTCAATCAAGCCAATAAGCCAAGAGGTCGTTTGAACAACCAGCTCAAAGCTGAGTGATTTCATTGTGACAGCAACTTCTAGATACAAATGTTACATTCACACCATTCAGACCCAAATAAATGTGTACATTAAAAAAAGATAAAATAACGTGGGCTTTTAGGGGTTAGGTATTGGATTCTAGTCTGAGAACGATAGCAGTGAGGAGTTTACCCACCATTTCTGCCACCAGGCAAACCCGTATTTGTTCCCCCATCCACAGCAGCCTCCCTCTCACACTGCAGCACACAAAGAAGCACTGGAGTGGGACCAGAGGTCATCTAAAGACAAGAAATCCAAATACCCCCAGCACCCTTCTCCTGAATCACAGAGCAAATCACACACAAACACAGACACTTAAAACCCTCTCTAACAACCCTGGAGTGCCAAATACCTGAGGTGAAAACAAAAAAGATGTCATGTTCATTCTGGGAGGCTTGAGCTCTGAGAATTTATAGTGTGGAGAGTAACAAAGATTGATAATAATATCTTGATAATAAACAAAAAACAAACAAATATATACATACATATATATATATATATA
>JBAMYA010001382.1:0-18460 GCA_037176975.1 Arrhamphus sclerolepis | reverse complement strand
CCGGAGTACCCGGAGAGAACCCACGCAAGCACGGGGAGAACATGCAAACTCCACACAGAAAGGCCCCTGTGGAGACTCGAACCAGGAACCTTCTTGCTGTGAGGCAACAGTGCTAACCACTAAGCCACCGTGCTGCCCCACAACAAAACCGTAAAGGAAAATAAAAGAACACACCAAAACTATAACAACACTGTAAAGTTGAAAACATAAATTAATTAAAACATAAACCGTTCTGCTTAATTTTCTTCAAGTGACCAATTTAAACTATCCCAGGCCAGCTGAGAGACATAATCTCTCCAGCGTGTCCTGGGTCTGCCCCGGGGTTTCCTATCAGTTGGACATGCCTGGAACACCTCTCGAGGGAGGCGTCCAGGGGGCATCCTCACCAGATGCCTGTACCACCTCCAATGGCTCCTCTCGATGTGAAGGAGTAACGTCCCAACACCGAGTCCCTCCCAGACTTTCTCCCCACCTTATCTCGAAGGGAGAGCCCAACCACCCTACGGAGGAAACTCATTTTAGCCACTTGTGTCCGCAATGTCATTCTTTCGGTCACTACCCACAGTTCATGACCGTATGTGAGCGAAGATTGACCGGTAAACAGAGAGTCTCGCCTTTTGGCTCAACTCCCTCTTCACCACAAAGGAACGGCACAGAGCCCACATTACTGCAGGTGCTGCACCGATCTGCCTGTCAATCTCCTGCTCCATTCTCCCCTCGTTCGTGAACAAGACTCCAAGATACCTAAACTCCCCCACTTGAGGGAGAACCTCATTCCCAACATTCTTTTCCAACATAGGACCATGGTTTTGGATTTGGAGGTGCTGATTCTCATCCCAGCCGCTTCACACTTGGCTGCAAACCGCCCCAGCGAGAGCTGGAGGTCCCCGCCCAATGAAGCCAACAGGGCCACATCATGTGCAAAGGGCAAAGAGGCAATCCTGAGGTCACCAAACTGGAGCCCTCCGCCCCCCAACTGTGTCTAGAAGTTCTGTCCTAAGGGCAGCCCTGGTGGAGTCCAACTCCTACTGGGAACGAATCCGACTTACAACCGGCAATATGCAACAGACTCTCACTCCACTTGTACAGGGACCGGGTAGCCTGTAACAACAGACCCCGTACCCCATACTTCTGAAGCACCCCCCACAAGACACCCCAAGAGATCAAATGCCTTCTCCAAGTCCACAAAACACATGTGGACTGGTTGGGGAAATTCCCATGCCCCCTCAAGGACCCCACTGAGGATATAGAGCTGGTCCAGTGTTCCACAACCAGAACGGAACCCGCATTGTTCCTCCCGAATTCAACCATCTTCTCCAGCACTCCTGCATAGACCTTACCAGGGAGGATGAGGAGTGTGATTCCCCTGTAATTGGAACACACCCCCGGTACCCCTTCTTAAAAAGGGAAACCACCACCCCAGTCTGCCAGTGCAGAGGTTCTTATCCTGATATTCACGCAAAGCTGCAGAGGTATGTCAGCCAGGACAATCCTACAACATCCAGAGCTTTAAGGAAATCAGGGTGGATCTCATTCACCCCAGAGTCCCCAGACTCAGCTTCCTCCATGGAAGACATGTTGGTCGGATTGAAAAGATCCTCGAAGATCTCCAGTTGAGGTCAACAGCACACCACTTCATTGTACACAGTGAGGGTGGTGGAACAAAGTGGAATAAGGCTCAACCCCTCTCAAGGAGATTGGTTCCAGAACCCAAACTGTGCATTGAAGTGAGCCCGACCATATCTAGCCGATACCTCTCAACCTCACGCAAAAGCTCAGACCCCTTCCCCACAAGAGGTGACATTCCATGTCCCAAAAGCCAGAGTCAACAACTGAGGACTGGTGTGCCAAGGCCCCTGCCTTCGGCCACCACCCGTCCCACGTTGCATCCGATTCCCATTGTCCCTCCTGTGGGTGGTGGGCCAACAGGAGGATGGACCCATGTCTTCAGTTTGGGCTTTGCCTGGCCAGGCAGCATGGGAAAAGGCCTGGCCACCAGGAGCTTGCAAACAAGCCCCTCCCCTAGGCCTGCCTCCAGGATGGGATATCAGTAACCCTGACTCAGGCGAGAGACACCATGCTCCCTTTATTTTTCCTCTTCATGGGAGTCGTTGGAATCACTCTTAGTCTGGCCCATTCCCTCGGACCAATTTGCCTTGGGGGACCCTACCGGGGGCATTAAGCACCTGACAATATAGGTCCTGGGATCATTCAAGCACGTAAACCCCTCCACCATGATAAGGTGGCGATTCAAGGAAGAGTCAGTTTAAAATAAATAAATATAATTTGTCAACCATTTTGAGTTTTCATTCTTTCATCAGACTTTTAAAAAAAATGAATAAAAATTGGAGAAGAATATAAAATAATAATAAAATAATTTTTGCCTTTTTTTAAAATAACAAATATCTGAGAAAATATCAATTCACTCATGCCTGCCTGGTTCCATTATACATATTTTCAAAATAAAAACAAAAAAGCAGCCTGTTCAAAAGAGAAATAATAATAAGAAGAAGAATCTGGAAGAGTTTTTTTTTTTTTACAAGACATATCAGATTAAAGATTCAAGTCACTGTACGACAGTATTAGTGGTTGCAATGACCTGCATATCTGTTCAAAGCAGTAAGAAGAAACAGTTTTGTGTCTTGTCATTCAAAAAATAAAATCTCTATGGTGTCCTGTTTGTCAGGACTTCATGATGTGATAGTACTTCTGCTTCATCTGAAGTCAGCCATTTCTATAGCTCTAGTTTCCTCATAGACACGGTTTTGCAAGAAAAGATTCTATCAAACTAAACTTGCTGCATAAATCAGCGGTGAACAGGAGCCGTTGAGAATTTTCATACATAATCGGACTGAAAACAGATTCTTCAGGTGCATCTCAAACACTTTTAAATAGTTTTCTTCAGTTAATTTTGCTCAGATGCTGAGGTACAAAACAAAACAAAAAACCTCAACTAATTTTTGGTTATAGAAATTAGGTTTTGAAGTTTGGACAGCTCTGTT
Organism: Arrhamphus sclerolepis; assembly: GCA_037176975.1. Taxonomy (NCBI): domain Eukaryota; kingdom Metazoa; phylum Chordata; class Actinopteri; order Beloniformes; family Hemiramphidae; genus Arrhamphus; species Arrhamphus sclerolepis. The sequence continues at coordinate 15,458 of JBAMYA010001382.1, read as the reverse complement.
TTTCCTCTGACCTGGAACCAGTGGTCCATCCATCCATCCATCCATCCATGGGATTTCAGTGGTATTAAATATGGATTTATGTATATTATGCTGCTACATCAAATGCTTCCATTTGTAGTGTATTTGTATTGATCAGTTATTGATACTCAGACCTGAGTGCTGTATTTCATTGCATGATGAGCAACAAAGTGTCCTTCATCCTTCCAAATACCTGATATAGTGTTGCAAAGAGTTTTCTTTGAGTTGAGACCAGATTAATCTGAAGTCTGAAATGCTCTAAAGATCAGAAGTCAAAGCTGCTGCCTAATTATCAGACTCACTGAAGTGGTACTTGTAAGTTTGCTAACTGGATTTTATTCAATATACAGAGCTGAGGACAAGAATATGACTCAAAATTTCAGCCCATTTATGTCCCATGCTCATTCTCAGGGACACTGTGTCCGTGAACAGCTCTTGCACTGCACTTGGACCGGTCAATTAAATAATTTTTGCAGATCACAGACATGTAAAACGTACAGCAAGGGGAGATCCTGGGACCAGGACCCAGACATCAGCTTCAGACCATGAAACCAGATGGTTTTAAAAGATGACTGGAGCTACGATCTGGATGGAAAAAGCATGATAACTGCCTTATTTACCTTGTGCGTGTGTGTGTCAGCCAGATGAACAATGGCTCAGGAAAACGTTTAATAGAATACAATCTACACAAACTGACATAAAACAAAGACATAAATGGGTTTACTGTTGCTTCATTCATTCAACCTGCTACTGAGATTCCGTTAACCTTTAACTTGTCAGGGAGAAGGACTTTTTAGCCTCCACTATTGAGCTGGCAGTAACATATGTCCACTGGGGTCACTCAGGTCAATACAGAGGCTGTAGAAGCAGATCTGATAAGAGCACTTCAGTTGAAGTGTCAGTAACTTCCAGTTGCAGTTATTTATCGTCTGGGTTTTGACTCTTGAGGGTCTTTGACACGTACCGCTTGTGTGCATGGAAATTCCAAGCAGCAGCGTCGTACCCATGTGCATAGCGGGAATTTTTAACAACAGGCATTATTTTGAACAAGTCTGATTTAAGTTGGCAGATCAGCTGTTAGGGGTGATGTTCATTTAATTAAAAGAATTGAAAGCTGAAACACAGCTGGTCCAGTCTCATCAATACTTGTTTCCATGTCTGTCACTGTTTCTCTCGATTGTTGCCTCGTTAGCTGAATATGTGAAGCTCCTGTTCCCGAAACTTCCTGCAATCCCATTTAAAGCTCAACTTGTTAACATGAATGGGGAGGGCGAAGGCCATATTGTCCTTAATCTGCTGCTTTGCTAGGAATTTCTGAGACAATTTGGCTGGAAAAAATGTGTTTCAATTTCAGACTCCACAGTTTTGTTTTTTTTATAGATCATTTTATTGTTCCCACTATATAACAGGCTTGTTTTGTTGTTGGGAGTTTTAAAGCCATGCTGGGTTTATCCTACATGTCTAATTCAGCACAGATTACACAACACTCTATTCTTCAACCGACTCATCTGGCTGGTTTTTAATGAAACATTTCCATCTGTCATGTAAACATGATGCAGACCAGCCTCCTGTTAGTCATTACCTCTGAAATGTGATTGAGGTAGTTCCTGGTGGATCAGCCTGCTCTGCTTTCCCGGTTGTTGAAGCGGACTCGTTTCTCTCCTTCTTCTGTCGTTTCTTTGAGTCTGTTAGGGTTTTGAACACTGAGGCTTAGGTGGACCAAAGTCTGCGATGTTAGATGTATCTTTGCTGCATCTCTCAGGTTGAGCCTTTGCCCCATCTCATATGCTCTGATTGTTGTCCTAGATGACATTTCATCAGACGTTGTTGGCACCTCTTTCCTGCCCTCTCAGACCCCCAACTGGTTTGAGGGCAGATGGCTGGCCTCCATGAGCAGGACTCAGCTAAAAGTTTCTTCATGTTAACGGGGAGTCTTTGCCTCGTACATGACCAGAACAACAATCAAACAATGTGGAGATTCAATCCAGTCTTTTGTGTTCTTTTGTTCGTCTCGTTTTCAAGAATTGGAATTATCTTAAATTAGAATGAACTGGAATATGATTTGGCTGAGTTGGACTGCATTTAATTGAACTGCACTGACCTCCTGAGATTACCTTTATTGTGAATAAGGACTAATAAGCCAAATTTAATCAAAGTGAATGTTACTCAGCAACCCCTCCCATACCGGAGCTGAAGCACAGCAGAGAGGGACAGACAAACTGCTTCTCAAGGCTGCAAAGTTATGTTTTGAATGACTAATATAAAACTTCAGAAACACAAACCTGATTAAATGTATAACCCCTTGCTGCTCATATTTATGGAGAAAATAATAGTCTAGAGCAACTGAAGAAGTAAAAACTGCACCCAGTTCCTGGTTAACTCTGTCATGTTTGAGACAGATTGGCTCTGTTCAGGTTTAATGTGTCCATAGATCATAAAATGAAGAAAGTTATTAACTGATACCGCGGTAAAAATCTCATTTGTGAATACAAGTTATTAACTTCAGAAGACTAATTACAAATACGTTTGTAGAAGTTCTATTAAGGCTTGTCAGCATGACACCCGCTGGACTTTATCATGTTTTCAGATAACAGAGCCAGCTGTGTTTGTGTGTCTGCTGCAGCGCCCTTTACAGAAGTTTATCCAAGCTCCTACCTGACTAATTTATTTCAGCTCCAATCAATACGTTAGTCCCAGAACAAACCCGACCACCACACTGAATCATCTGCTCTGTGACATTGAAGCAGTTGGTCGTGTGATGAGCAAAGTGATCCTCTGATTTTCTGAGTGAGGCTTTCAGATGTCGTGGCACACTTCACGCTTCCGTCTGATTGCAAACTGATTACAGGCTTCATACTGCTCTCTTTTTGTTTATTAGCATTCTGGTGATTAGAAACCATCACCATGTGCATCCAGGCCGTGAAACAAAACTTATTATTGGACCGATGGCAGCATAGAAATCACAACGTTTTGTGAAGGTATTTGAGATAACTTCGGTCATTTTTTTACTTGCTTGAAGAAGTGAATGCAGCAGTAATTAGATGACATAATCTGTATGAGGAGGCAGTTTGTTTTGCTTTTCAAAGGAAAATTGATTTGGTACAATCTAAAATGTGGCCTCCTTTTTTATTTTTGTGCATAGCAATGTTGCAGACTAAAGAGACTCCCCATTAAAACTGAAGCTGACCTTTGAAGTGTGCATGCATTGCAAAGCTGAGCCAAATGACCAGAGGTTTTGGTTAACTTTCAGTTGAATATGCTCAAATTTGCTCTGTCACAAGAGATGGCAATAAAAGGTGTTTAAAAACAATGCAACCATTCCATAAGAAAACCTACCTTTACCTAAAAAAGTTAAATAGATAAATAAAAACCCACCTGTCCTCTTTTACTTTGTCATACCCGACTAAGTAATTGACTGACAAGTAACGGTATGTTTGGTTGATTGGTCAGATTTGTCAGTTGAATGATTAAACTTGAGTAGATGCCCTGCAGCACAAGTGTATTGATTTTATAAAGATTCAGCATCCCTGACAAATAGCAAGATTGTTTTGGTTTATCCAGATATCTTTCAATTCTCTCCACACAATCTGCAGTTCAATATTTATATCTGTATGTGCAAATCCCTGCAGGTCAAGGTTAATTACTTCAGATCTGTTGGCGCTCTCAAGGAATCACAAGTCTAAGGAATCAAATTGTGCTTAGCGGTGCTGCTGCTTACATCAGGGGTGTGAAGGAAATTCAAGTTGTTTACGTGGGCTATTTCTTTATTTACTAGTTTCCATTATGACATACATAAAACATCTTTCAGCATCTGCTGCTGAAGCCGACCTTAGCTCTTCTGTCAGTCTAGAAGTGTACATCCTGTTGATCCGGAAGTCTTGCTGACATGACGAATCCAGGTTGACATACTCCGACTCATCCAGACGAATCCCGACCCACAACAGAACTGACTGCTCAATGATACGCTTGAGACAGAATCGCTGCTCTACTGGCTTCTGCTCATTTCTTCTAACTCCTCGTGATCTGTCATGTGTGTATTTTTAATTTTGCACCATCATATTTATTTTTTTATTTCTATGCAAATGACAGAAAAAGTAAACTTTCTTTCCACATGCCAGGCTTTCTAATTAAATTTAGATGAAATGAATGTCTCTTTCTAACAGTTTCGAAGTTTGACAAAACAGGATTATGTCTTTACATTTGAGCTGGAAAATGAAGTAAATACACATTAAATGATTCCTTTAAAAAAAAAAAAATTCAAAGGCATGAGGCTTCATTTCACTCTTTTTATGATAGATATACATCAGCTATCAAGGTTGGATTTCTCTATAGTTTGACACAATGGACACAATGTTTGTTCATATGGAGATGAAGGATCCAAAGGACTCATAAGATCTGAATCTGAATAGCAACTGATCCAAAATGATGAGATATCTCATCCACTGATGATATATTCTTTTGTTCAGAAGTATGAAGCATTAGCATGATAATGCTGACGATGCTAACGTTGCTGGTGCCAACTTGGTGCATTTTGAGAGGAACTTATTCTCACTACACTTGTAGCCTATACAGTGACATTAAATAATCAAACATCTGAAGAAAGCCAATTTTTTTCATAAATCATCTAGTTACTTACACTGTGCAAACTAGCTCTGGATGCTAAATTTTCTCAGAATATGATTGATGCAGCTGAGGTACATAATGCTTAAAAAAGAGAAGCAAAAATGAAAAAAGCAGGAATTATGAGTTTTGCAACTACATAAGAAATAACGAGGTTCCTGTAGGAATGAACGGACCAACATTCATGGACCCAACATGTCACGAGTGCACAGAAGCAATCCGAAACGAGGCGTTAGCTTCATGCACATCCCAGTGTTTGACCATTAATGGCTATTTCACAGCCCTACTATGATTTTTAAAATATGCTTTTTACCTTGTAAAAAAAATATGGAGCACTAACAGATTGTTATTAGAAATGTGTTTGGAAACATGTACGTGTTTGGAACCAATGCTAACCGATTAAACTTTGAGGAATAGGATATCTCAGCAGAACACCGGATTTGACATGACTATTTCTTAGTGAGGGTTTTAATGATAAATTTTTGATTTATAATTGCAATTGTGTGAAAAAGGGACTAAAATTATCAGATATCATTGTCATAATCCTTCTCTCTGAATAACAACATAAGGCAGACTTTGAAATCCTTTCATTTGGGGTTTTAACTTAATAAATAAGCGCTCACAGAAAGCTCTTCACCTCAGTTTTGAATATTTGTATTTTTTTTTTCTTCTTGAGCCAGTGTTTATGTAAAGGCACCAAATGAGACTGTTTTTGTTTCATTATTCATGTTGAGCAATCACCTCAGCACCATTTTACTTTGATCACAACTAGAAAACTGGATCTGTTAGATTATACAGCCTGAATCTTAAATTTACTGTGTGATGTAGTGAGCAGTACACAGAAAATAGTCTCCCTCTGCCTCTGCTCCCCACTCACTCTGCCAATCGCAGAGATGGAGACTACTGGGGGATGGGGCTGACCCCAGTGCTAATGGATGCATAGGCAGAGTTGACCAGGACATGGAGTTTAAAGGACAATCTGCACATAAAAATTCTGCCTGTGTTAACAGAATTTATTTATCTGTTTATTTTTTTAAACAAGGAAGCTCTTGGTATGACTGATCTTTTAAAACCTTTATTTAATCAGTCATTCAACTCTTGAACTGACAACTAGGCAGCCTGAAATATGGGTATATGAGAGTTTAAGACTGTTTTGAACCTCTGAAAGTCACAAAAAGCATAATATGAGAACAAAAGCATAATATGGGTGAATCAGGCTCAAAATTGGAGTTGTCTCTTGTGTGGCCAGCCTCACAAAGAGATCAATGGCATTCTCCACCACTCTGAAGCCCCGTTGATCTAATAGTTAAATTACCTAACACTCATTATGAAGCAAAGGGCGGTCATGGAGCAATTTTCTTTGTGGGCGCAAGGTAACAATTTCTGCCCAAATTTCCTTTAGTTTTCTCATGAGTAGAATCCAACCACTTGTCAACATAACATTTCAGAGAAGGTCCAAAAGTCTCTTTGTCAGTGGTCTGCTGTGTTTGCAAGGACTCAACACAAACAGTTCATTGTTGTTTTTTTGAAGCACCATAATCAAACTTTGTTTTGATGATAACCTCAATTTCAAGCAGTTATTTCAACCTTTTGACGATTTTCCTAACATACCATCATTTAAGAGCCAGATAGTTGATTGTTTCTGGGAACAATCAGGTCCCATGACCCAGCTCAAACTGTGTGTGAAATAACAACCTGTCTGGCAAAAACTGAACCTGATTCTATCACTTTGGATGTAACTACTTTGGGGCTAACGTTCAGCCAAGAAAAAAAAAAAAAAAAACAACTTTACAGTTTCAGTACATTCAGAGTGATCAATTATTAAAAATGAATTAAAATATTGCTGTGTTTTCAGTACATTTCAATCATCGGTTTCCCTCCAAAAGCTCCCCTTGCCCCTCTGTTCACTCATAAATTGTACTGCTGTACTTCCAGCCTGCTTTCATAAAACAATGTAGGCAGGCCAGTCGTAACCATTCAGTTTGTGAAAACTTTCTCTTGTGTCTCGTACCCCTCCTTTTCCACCGGTACAGAACAAAGCAAACAGGTAACAACAGAGCATGTGTCTATGGCCGAATCTGCCCCGGCGTAGCGGGTTCCCGGCGGGGCATGTGGGCTTGTCGCTGCAGACCCCTGGGACAAGGCACCCGAGGCTTGGGGCTCTGCTGTGCTCCTCTCTGGGGGTGGGGCATTTGTCTCAGTGGGGCCACTCCTGGGGCTCCGTGCTTGAGGGGCCACTGGATGTCTGGGGCTCCAGTCCTCCTCATGTCATCTTCATGTCCTCGGGGGGGATTTGTGGGTCCCCACACCCACTATTGAACATTCTTCTGGAGAAACCTTACAGACTCATTAGCTCACACACAAATACACACACACAGGTGTTTATATTCAGGTACACACTTAGTTGGACTGCAGTTGCCACTAAATACATATGGTACAGTGTACTTTCCAATGATGTTATAACTGTTATGCATATTTTGTTTGTTGTGTTGTTTTTTGTTTTGTCTTTTCTCTTTCCACAGGTCTAGAGGCAGACTTCAAGGGTGTTGACTTGTGTCCTCTCTATGCCTCTATCTCCTTCATTCCCTTTATACCGTTTTCCTACTTCTTTCTTTTTTATGTCTCTGTGTCCATTGCATCTATAATAAACCCACAGCAAATACTAATAAAGTTTCATTTATATATCAAGAGAAGCATCATGGCCAGCCGTAATGCTCTGCTTGCAAAAGTGAAATTGTTTGGCCTTAACTTGACATTCAGACAACGTTCTGAGTGCCACAATGCCGGACAGGACACGCTGAAAAAAAAACAAAAAAAAACAACAGAGCTTGGGTGGGCTTTATGTGATGACACATACAGAAGCGTCCAAGCCAAGCAAGACGGATGCAGAATCGCCAATAATACCTTGGATCGACAGGGTTTTACTGCAGAACCAACAGGAGACATTCACTGGTGTCCCTGCCAGAAGGCTCCACTGCAGGCCTCTTTTGGTCGTGAAACATGCCTCCTCTGATTGGTTGTACAACTATCCAGTGGTGTCCACAGACAGTTTTCCTCTGCTTCCTTTGGTGCTGCTCCCTGGAAATCAAAGTCGAATCTAGAGGAACCAGCCTGATGTTTTGTGTTGAAGGAGAAAAGAATTAGAATAGCTGTCCAGGCCAAGAAAAATGTGAAATTACTAAAAGTTCTTACGTGACTGAAGGATGTGAAGTGTTAAAAATCCAGAGCGGTGCCACAGAAATCGAAGGAAAGTTCGTCGCCTTCCTGAGTTGACTGAAAAGTCTTGTCCTTGTCACGTCTGTATGTCTTTCTTTGAGTGTTGCCTGCTTAGTTACCAAGGTGATGAGCCTCTCCCCTGGCAGCAGAGATCAAATACACACATACACACACATACACACACAGAGTATGAACTCCGCTCCTTTTGCTTCCATTGGCAGTTTATCAATAGTCAATCAGTGGTGGACTTGTTACAGACTTATAACGTCAGCAGTGAGCAGACGAAGATTCCTGTACTAACTACTGTTCTAAAAATGACCTTGGTTTACGTGGAAAAACCTTTTTGAGTCTTGTCAGAGCCGTAACATGACATTTCATCTTGAAGGAGTTTGGTTGTCTGAAGAGTTCTTAGAGTGCTCCTGAAAACTATCCATCCATCCATCATCTATACCCGCTATTTCCTGTGCAGGGTCACGGGGGTCTGCTGGAGCCTATCCCAGCTCACTTCAGGCGAAATCCTGAAAACTAAAAACTGCTTAAAGAATGTAACTTTAACTGGATGTTTCTGGAAGAGGAGTATTAAATTAGGTAACATTACATGCTTCAACTAGGACCTTTGAACACAATTAAAACCAAACTCCACATCCAAGCCAATCCAAGGATCGGATATTTTTAATAGCTTCTGAAAACAGTGAAATGATTATGTATCACTGCTCGTTAAATGCATCGTAGCATGAACAGAAGAGTGTGGCGTTTCCAACGGGCAGTCAGAGACTCAGACTGGGCTGATATGTCCTGTAATGCAACAAAGACAGCTGAATGATGTCGTATAACCTACACTTTTCTATGTCTACGATGTGACCTACATATTCTTGCACTCCTGCCAAGTTCCCTCACCCCAGGAGGACACACGGTGGTAAAGCTGCGATGGATCAAACAAGGACACATTTGTGACGTGAAGTGCAGCTCTCGTATAGGTCGCTGAATTAAATGAAAGAGGTGACTAATCCTGCTCCAGCGGGTTTTCTTCAGACAAAATTATTCTAGCAGAGACCAGAAGCTTTCAGAAGTTATGTATAAAACTTCACAATAATAAAGAAAAGAAAATTGGTTGTAACGGCTGTTTTTTTCTTTTTTAATTACTGCCAAAACAAGAGGTGAACAAAAGAGCACGTAAGTGGTTTTAGCTTGTTCACATTTTCCTTCTGAAATTGTAAAGTTTGAAATTTAAGGAGATATTGTTCATTATTCATTGTTCAGTTTTGACATTTCCCTGACCCATGTCTCATTAAGAATTCTCCATCTTTCACCATTCTTTCGCCCTCCACACAGGCTGAGCGGTAAATTGCCACAGGGGCGTTGAAGAGTCGGCTGTCTTAATGGGGGACATGAGTGGGTGGTCTGTACTCTGAGGGCTTTCTGCAGCCGCTTACCTTCCTGTAGTGACTCACTCAGCTTTGCTTAATCATTCTGCTTTTCTGCTGGTGGTTTGTGCATGAAAGTGAACAACATTGCACAGAGGAAAGAAAGGGCTTAAACTCTATTTTCCGTGTAGTAGATCTTCCTGAAACTAAAGCTGAATTTTGAAATAAAGATGTAGATGAGGCAGCGCCGTAAATGTTGGAGGTGCTTCTCACCAGCTCAGAGAGTTTGAAGCATCAACAGTCTTGCATCACAGAACTGTCGGGGACTTGATATACACACATTCACTGAGTTACATAATGTGGAATAATGTGAAGATCCAACGTCTTACCACTGAGGTCAGAGTCCTGCGTGCCTACTGACGGGAAAAAGGTTGTGAGAGTCACTACGGTCAGTAATAAACCCTGAGGATGGACCTCAAGAGAGCTTTGCACACAGAACAGCAAACCTACATGAACTGATGGAGTGTTATTGAGGAGAGCAGGCCAGAATTTCCTGCTTTTAGCTTTGGAACAGCACCGATTTTCAGCTTAAGTTTTTCTGCAGATCCAGTGACGTTCTGGGTCTTGTTGTTAAAACAGTCCTCTGTGAAGTGTCTCAAAAAAGTACATTTGCTCTGTTTCCGGCCCAGAGAAACAAACTGGATCCTATGAGCCATGGAACTTTCCTTGACAACCAAACAACATGTTTCTTTGGAAACGACTTGGAAACAAATGAAAAATGTTCAGCATGAAGAAAATAGCAGATCCACCTGAATGGAAAGCTTGACTCTTTCTGCCCTGTCGTAACGCTTCGCTTTTAAAATTCAAATTTTTCAATTCAAGTATTTAATAAAGCACATTTTAAAAAAAAAAAAAAAACTCAGTTAGCCAAAGTGCTATACAACATAAAAACAAGTGAAATTCCAGACAAAATGTGGAGTATGTGACCATATAAGGAAATCCTTGCCTCTATGACATCATAAAGAGCTGATCTTAGAAAAAACTTTCTAAAAGAAAGTGTATTTTATTCATTCAAATTAAAGAGCATATGTTTTACGAGCTACCGGTTACATCTTAGATGATGATTAATCATAATGACTGTAGATTAAAGACTTTAAACTAGCTACTTATAAACAGAGCCATATCCAGCTGCTGCGGAGCACATTCATCCATATCGGTTCATTACTTTTAAAGTAATCCTGCTAAAATAGAAGCAAACAAAGAAACTACACCAACAATTTAACCTCCTTGGCTGAGGCAGAAAAAGTTTGTGATGTACAGCAGCCGTGGTTAGACCGTTGTGGTTAGACAAAAATCCAAACTGACTGCAGATAGAGGGAAAACGAGGTGTAAACTGCATTCTTCAGCGCTGAAGTGACACACGTTGTAAAACCCATCCCGCCACCACAGCTGCCTCTCAAAGGCAAAACATGTAATACTCTTCTATCTTTTGCGAATATCGTCAGAATTCATGTGGCCACAAGAAGCTGCTTGTCAGGTTACATAAAAGTCACTTGACCAGGAAAAAAAATAAAAAGGTGCTTCAGTGGGTACTGATGTTTCAGCAGCGAGCTTTCAGGGGTCAGTTTCATTCGTCTTAGACAAACCGTTTCCTTTTACACCTCACGCATATTAATCTGCTTTAAGTGCTTCTCAGCTCTTTCAGAGTGCGTTTCGAAGCCCTTCGGAGCTGTATAGTTGTGCCTGCTTCCTTCACATTTGACATTGGAAAATTACAAATGTCTTGTATAAATATGAAAATGTTTGCGCCTCCAGTCTGCAGCAAGAGCGTGGCCTCCTTTTATAGTTTCATAAAGCCGCCTGTTTGTCTCAAGTGTTTCTTTGTCCCACTTTTCTTGCGAGGTCAGACTGTTCTGCAGCCTTTTCAAGTGTTTGCTGCATTACCTCATCAAACGCCGGCCTGTGTCAGCAGCAGCGCGACCGAAGCAGACAAATGTGTATTTATTACATTTGGTAAATAATGTTGTTCTGAGTCTGGATTACAACATAATCAAACACCATGTATTTTACACCCAACGCGACACTGTTTGTCTATGTAGATCTGCTAACACTATGTACTTACACAAGTGTCCTGATGAAAATAGCAACAGCTCATTTTAGTCAAACGTACAATTATGCAGTGACTTGGTTGGACGTGCTTGTTGTTTACTGCCCTGCACGGGGCTTAGTGAGGTTTTGGAGAAAAATCGTCTTTGTTTAAGGAATAAGGGCTTTAAAGTTCAAAACGTTGTCATTTCGGAGAGTAAATTAAGGGGCGATTTGCACCAAAAAGGTTTAATTTAATCAATCAGGGCACAAGGCCAGAAACTGTTCTATATTAATATTAAATGAATGTGGTATTACAGTAATTACTCTTTGCCCAAAGATAATCCATTCAGGAAGAAGGATGTTTTTCCATAAAGATATTATATAGATTTTTATCATTAATAGCTAATTAAATGACTGTGTAGATGGGGAAACTTTTTCTTTTAAGCAGTGCACATTTATTTCCCACACTTGCATATCTTGAGTGCCAAATATGATCAAACTAATATTTGGTGTCACTGCCCTATTCATCTAGCTGGCGTCTATTGCACAGTTGAACAGAGCAGGGACCTCGTAGGCACGTAGTCAGATATATGATTCAAATAGGTATTAATGAGCATAATTTTCATCTGTGTGCTGAAACATGGCTGTTAGAAACCGTTACATTAAAAGTGGGTGAGGAACAGCCAGAGAATTCATTTAGTCGTGCTGTTGATTGTACCAACAGACAGCTGTTGCGATTATTAATTTTTCTTTGATTTTCCTGTAATGGTACGGCCAATGATATGTGCCACTATAGACCCGCCCTCACGTATAATTTCATTGGCTAGGCTCTAGCTGCCTACATGCAACCTGATTGGCTGATCCACAAATTTTGACAACCGATGATGCCACCTCATTCATAGTCTATGGCAGGGGTGGTGAACTGCAGGCCTCGAGAGCCACAGCCCTGCATGTCTGACATGTTTCCCTGCAACAACACACCTGCCTCAAATTAATGGTTCACTATCAACTTGTCATCCAGTTCTGCACAAGTCTGTTAATGGCACATTCATTTGTATCAGGTGTGTTGTGGCAGGGAAACATGTAAGACATGCAGTGCTGTGGATCTCGAGGCCTGGAGTTGGCCACCCCTGGTCTATGGAGACCAATGGTGCATGTAACACATATACGTGTGAATCCACTGTAACCCTGCAAGTAGCAGAGCAGGCAGCAGGGGGTCCCAGCAGAGGTCCGCTGATCCTTGTTCAGCTATGGCAGCACTCTTTTCAGATATCGTTTCGGTAGCGGCACATGAAATGAGGATGGACAGAGTCGATCATAGTGAATGTAATGTAATATAAATTAGCATTATCTGTTAACTAACTTGCAGTGACCTTACTAAGATGGATGTGTTCAGGTCAGTGTCCATGCCTGCTCATTCCACTAGTGTTGAACAAGGACACAGTGGACTACGAGGGAGATGGAGGCTTCACAAAACCTATGGGTGACATCACAGGGGGTTTGCACAGTTCTTATAAAACAGTTGATGGTTCTACGCCATTGCAAGACTGAGCCTGGCAACAAGAGACAAGGGAGTTATGCTGCATTGTAACTCAACAAAAGAAGAAATAGGGACTAGGATGCAGGATATAATGGCTGCAGCTTCTCTGGACTGAGTCAAAATTTGAATTATTTGGCTGCAGTGCAAGATAGCTTGTGTGCTGGAGAGTGGTACAGTAATGAGTCTCCGCAGGCAACAGTGAAGCATGGTGGAGGTTCCTAGCAAGTCTGGGGCTTCATTTCTTCAAATGGATTTGGTCAGGATTAATGTTGTCTCCTCAGTGCTGAGAAATAAAAACAGATACTATCATCGAGCATCAGGGAGGCATCTGACAGGCCCCAAATTTATTCTGCAGCAGGACAACGACCTCAAACATACAGCCAATGTTGTTAGGAACTTTCGTCAGTATAAAAAAATAAAAAAGAACAAAGAGTCCTGGAAGAATACATATATATATATATTTATTTATTCATTTACTTTCATGTGCACAAAGAAAAGCAAGACAAAAGAAACTATTTAATTATTTGTCTCGTCCATGTCCTGTCTTTTCCCTTTTTAGCATCTCCAGGTTGTGCATTTGTAGAATCTTTCAGTTTTAGGACAATGTTTCAACATTTAACAAAAGAATTTGACATTCATTCCAGGAAACACCTGACTGTCTTCTCTGAGCCTCTTTTATTGCAGATTATTGGCATAAACACACAGAAAATGAAGGTGAGGGTCTGGCCTGTACTTTCATTTATATGTTAATCTGTCTGTAGACCTTGGTCAGGATTTGAGTGGTTTCAACATTACGTTTGGTAATGTGTTCAGCTGGACATGTTCTGACAGCAATGGAAAGCCTATACATCCTTGTCGTGCAGAAGCAATCTATCATTTGCAAGGTTTGGCAGCATGTCGGCCCTTCAGACTCCATAACTGTTCCATTTATTTAGAAAACTACCAGTAAATATCAGCTGAATACAGAGCAGCCAGACGAGCCGACGTTACCTTTTACCATAAATCCAGAAGACAAAGTGGAATTTTGACTATGTATGACTGACTATGCTTTCTTTCCATTAAAGCTTACAAACTTTGATGGCAAATGATGGGTAGAGAGGAGGAAACAAGACTTTTCACAGGCCGCTAATGCACACGCATGCCTGACAAAAACCATGGAAAATACTACTTGATGGATGGGTGTTGTCCGGCTGAAGAGGAGGAATAAAGCCTTTGGATTGTGTTTTCTCTTTAAAAATGATGCATATTTGGAGAAGGTTTCAGATGACGCTAAGATATGGCTCTCCATCCACAAAGCAAATAGTGTTACAAATATCATTTTTGCAAAACGTAATTTTCTGGCCTTCGGAGAAAGCGCCATTTTATCACTCGTTACAGCTTTTATTTCATTTTATCTTTTCTTTTTTCAATGCATAAGCAGCCCCATGATGGACTCTAGCAGACTCCCGACTCTGAATAGAATTCAAATGGGTATGGAAAATGGATGGATGCATAAGCAAAGATTAACATTTTGCAGGTGTTGAGCTTGCTTTTGATGTCCTTCGTACGGAAAACTGCTTCTGTGCTAAATATTCAGGCTGTGCTCACAGGTGTTAAATGGTAGAACTGCAACACACACAAACACAGTACCAACAGCATGTTCACCATTGAAGCTACTCACCTTTAATATGACTTGTACTTCTGTTGGACAACTATTTTAGGGCTCTTCCATAACTAAAAAGAACCCACAATTCTGAGATAACGTGAAACTGGCTGAAATTAATGGCATCCATCATTTTTTGGTATCTGTTTTCAATCCATCAACCACAAGATTCTTAAATAGATTAGAGCAGGTTGTTGGACTTGGAGGAACAGCATAAAAATGATTCAAGTCATATTTATCAGACCGATTTCAGTTTGTCCATGTAAATAATGATTGTTCTAGTCGTACTCCAGCTGTGGAGTACCACAGGGTTCTGTTCTTGGACCAACACTTTTCTTTTTATACATGCTTCCTTTAGGAAACATCATTAGGAAGCATAACATAAATTTTCATTGTTATGCAGATGATACAGAGCTGTGTTTATCCTTGAGACAACATGAAGCTAATCATAAGCCAAAGATGTGAAGACCTGGATGACTGGAAATTTTGTGCTCCTTAATTCTGATAAAACTGAAGTTATTGTAATTGGACCCAAGCACCTCCAGGAGGCACTCTTGGGCTATACAGTTAATTTATATCACATTACCTTAGCCTCTAGCTCTACTGTTAGACAAAATGACAACGTCATTTTTGATGAAGATTTGTCTTTTAACTCTCATGTGAAACAGCTCACAAAGTCAGCTTTCTTTCATTTGTGTAATATCAGGAACATTAGAAACATTCTGACTCAAGAGGCTTCAGAGAAATTAATCCATGCCTTTGTTACCTCTAGGCTGGATTATTGTAATGCATTATTTTCTTGCTATACCTTCGACTGGTCCAGAATGCTGCTGCACCAGTACTAACCAGAACTGGGTATAGAGGTCACATCTCACCAGTTTTAGCTCCCTGTGAAATTTAGAATTGAATTCAAAATATTACTTCTTACATACAAAGCTCTGAATGATAGAGCTCCAATTTATGTGAAAAA
>JBAMYA010001381.1:0-44944 GCA_037176975.1 Arrhamphus sclerolepis | reverse complement strand
TATATATATGTGTGTGTGTGTATATAAGCTAAATTGCTGTTGGTAGGTTCAGAGCAAGTGAAAATACATTCTTAGCGTTCAGTTTCAAATATACAAATGTTACTTGACATATTGCTGAAATGTTAGAGCTTAAATTAAAGCAGAAAATCATCCAAGTAATCAAAATAACCTTGAGTGGTTCCTCCAGAATGTGGGAAACACAATATTTGGAAAAATAAAATATTGGATTAATATTTCACCATAAGTAATTAAAAAGCCTTATGTTGTCAGCCAAGCAGAGGTTGTCAATATTTAATTAATTTTTTTTGTTTAAAGGAGAGTTTATTAGATTTTGAGCTTTGTTTTGAGCTTATTTTCAACAGAGATTTTCAAACCTCCCAGCTAGCCTGCCCATGTATAGACCCCATGGGTAGATGCTTTAAACTTTTGGGACCTCATTTGAGTTTTTCTGTGGTCAACCCACAAAAAAAAAAACTTTTCCCCAAGTAATCTATGCTGGACCCAAAATAACGCTAGTGTGGGTTTTCTGTGGGTAATTCACAGATGGTTGAAAGCCAAAAAGGCACAATGTGATTTAACCAACAAACTACATAGAACTGAAACAAAATATGACGTCACCTGTAGTTTTTTGAAGACTAGTTTTAAAGCCTGACACCATGCTGACAGGAGCTGACTCCCCCTAACCCTGGTTAATCCAAAAATGGCCAAATGGGTAGAAGGAACACATGTTGTTTCGGCTCATGGAGGAAAACCGACAGCAGCAGTTGGACTTGGTATGGTAGAGGTGCTGGTAGGTTGCCTGGAACAGGCAGCTGAAGTGGTCTCTAGAGGAGGCTCAGCTCAGCTCAGAGGAGGATTTGGGGGTTGGTGTTAGGTTTTTTTCAAATCTGCTTTTGTCTTGTTGTATTTTTTTTATTTATTTTTAAGATTTTGTGGCTCTTGTGGCCTTTATTTACAGTAAGAAGAGACAGGAATGTAGGGCAGAGAGAGAATGGGGAAGACATGTAGCAAAGGGCTGCAGGCTGGGAATCGAACCTGCAACCGCTGCAGGAGTGCTGTTGCCTCGGTACATGGACCACCTGCTTAAACCACTGCAAAAACTGGCCTTTATCCTGATGCTAATCCGAGATTGGGCTGTGATGTACTGTGTGAAGAGCACAACAAGCCATTTCATCTTTAGAATTACAATTATTTTGCTCTCTTAGCTCTTCATTCACAGCTCAGCTGTCAAATTCACCAAAAATGCTAAACGTTAAAAAAGCTAAGGTGATGACAGCTATATGAGACAAAAAAAAAAAAAAAAAGCCCCTAATTATGCATACATTTCTGGTTTTATATAATTTTGTGACCCTACAGTTGTCATGGATGTGAAATCTCAGCCCCCAGTGGTTGTTTGAAGAACTTCCTTTTTTTTTTTTTAACTTTCTCATTGATATCAGACTAGTAAACTGGATGTAGGCCCTTGATTTAACCCATATGAACAGTCTTGCCATTTTGGGCCCCCAGAAGGGCATCCCCCAGAGATAGAGCTCTTTCTTTAGTCTGCCCACTTTCAACCACACTTTGGGACGTCCACATCTGGAGAAGAGGCCTTTCATGCTGGTTTCAGGGTCCACATGGGCTTAATTTTCAGCCCAGAGTGGTCCCATTTGGCCCCAGAAGCGCTTGGGTCACTACTGACCAAACAAACTGTATTATCATTTGATTAAATACCACCATCCTCCAGTGCCAAGGTCAGAGTACATTAGCTCAGATTTAGATGAGGGCACACTTAACGGTCGCGTGGCATTTATGCGTATTTGGGCCTCATATATCGATTCAGTTTTATTCTGCGTAAGCTGATGTTGACAGATGGCACATAAAAACCATGTATTATCTGAGATGAGATGATTCTAATCTTAAGGCCTTGAATTTCAGTCAAAAATGAACCTAAAGGATCTTAATAAATTACAATGATTTTATGTTTCTGCAGTTGTCTCAAATACAGTTTGCCAAAATGTGGAACAAACATTTTTTTTTTTTTTTTTTTAAAGAAAAATCATTATTTGTTCCTGCTGCCACTGGATTATTAAATGAGTCTTTCTGATGTGCAGCATTAACTTTATATTGTTATGTGGTCATGCACAGCTTCCTATTCTGAATCCCAGTAAGTCTGTACATCTTTTATAGTCTGTGTTCGACACAGTTTGTCCAGTTGTCCGAGAGATTTTCAAAGCTCACCAGGCTTAGATGAGAATTCAGTCACGAATTCTCATCTTGACACAGCAACTGGAGTTGCTTTAGTTTCTGGAGAAACTCTACTCTGAAAGACTTATTCAGTTCTAGCTGACTGTTGGGGCATCTCAGGCATTTAACCTCTTGTGGGGTCACCTGTGACTTGAGTCCTGGAGGTTCTCTAAGGGTCATCGACTCAGCCAGCCATCATGTGCTTTCTTGAGGTCAAGTCATGGATATTGTATTTGTGGCTTAACCGATGCAGAGGAACTTAGGTGGCTGTTTTTGTCTCCCCTGGCTGGGGGTTACTTCCATCACAGCCAACCAACAACCATTGGTCTATTTGTGTTGACTAACTAATTAGAGATTCACTGCAGCTGTGGTAAATTTGTTTCTCCTGGTACTGCTCCACTATCCTACTTCTCTACCTACAGTTGAGGATAAACTGCAGGTCACCACACAAACTTGGACTGAGCTATCTGGATCTGAAAGAAGCTGATGGGAGGAAGAATAACTACCAGTTCTTTTGTTCTGGAGCCTTCAGTTGCCGTCTCGGTTGTTCTTCCACAGTAGCGCCCTGCTCTTGTCGCCTCTCTTACACAGGCTACATCAATGTGCCGTAACCCCCACCACGGCTGCTACCTCACACTTGACTGGTAACCTGACTTTAACCACAAATGACACTTTTGGTATGCCAAACATTTCTCCAGACAGAATGGGGGAAGTCCTTGTCAAGGGTTGCAGGGAGTAGTAACTTTGTTGCTATGTAGTTTTGAGATGTTTTCATGTGACAATATAGTTCTTTTAACTTCATATTTGTAGTTAAGTTGTCAAGATAAAGCTTATTTGAACTTTTTTTTTTTTTGTTTCTTTTCTTTGCACCTCTACCAACGAATTATCAAAGCCATTCAAACATGAATAAAACCTGGGAGGACAGTAGTCAATCACCATTTTTGAGCAAGCTCATGTGGTTGAGGGGAAAAATAATCTTGAGTGATGATGATTGTCAATCGGCTTAGAACATTTGGCGAAATCTAATCATAGAAAATCAGCTGTAAGACTCATGGCAATGTTTAATAGTAAATGTAAGAACTTATATACTCGGGGTATTGAGACTGAACAGATGTGCAACTTTAAATTAGCCATTTTAAGCAAGTGTTATTTCAGGCAATTATTCATCTTTGGTACATCTAGAGTAGCTCTGCACCCAGCATAACTCCAAAAGGCTGTAATTATTTCCAACTTACAACTATAAGGTGAGACACTTGGAGAAAATGAAGGATTCTGCGACAGGCAGAACTCAGATCGCCAAGTGTCCTCAATGCGGGATAACCGAGTACTGCAAAAATGGTATCCACTGGGTGGCAGCACGCTGCATTTGGAACTTTGGCGCCTAAAAGTCCAGTTTTGAATTATTAGCTGCTTTTGAGTGTCAGTGATTTAGTGCAGGGCTAAGGACAAAACGGGATACGAATATGGACATGCTGAACCTCACAAGAGGTTTCAGGCTATATTTCCATCAGCATATTGAAACAATGTGATGGCTAATGTGTATAATATCCAAAGTTAGTGGTTTTCCAACACAACAAAATCTTCCACATGCTACCAGTTAGCTAAGATTTACAGGAGTGTCTGCGTTTGTGAGGTCCTCCAGTTTCTCAAGCATTCCTCTCCTCTCTATGTACATGTTCTTCTTGTATTTATGGCCATATTTATATCTATTATTTCCTTTTTCCCTATTCAAGTATCTATTCCAAGCTTCTCTCCTGATGCAATATCTTGGGCCTTACCTGCCTCCTCAGCCCCCACCTGTTCTCTAAAGCAGCATTGTACAGAGACATAATATGAATTCTTTAGCGACTGCTGTGTGTCATTGAGATGAAACCAAATCTGACAGCTCTTTTGTTTTCCTTTGCATCACCTCTGGAACAGTGGAGATGATAGACGTTTTCAACTGTGGTGCTTCTATTTAAAAAAAAAAAAAAAAAATCTCCTGGTTGCTTCAAATGTAAACACATTTGCACTGCTTAACCTTGATGTAAACCTCCAGATTATCTTCACCTAATTGCATCATTCCTGAAACATTAATTGAAGTAAATACAATTAAAAAAGAGATGCAGATAGAACATATAAAGTGACACGCCGTACGAATGAGCGCAAAGGGTTTTCTGGTTTTCATTTTTGTTATCCAGATATTATTTTTTTCTACTTTTCCAAACTACTGAACTTCAAAATACATTTATCATTACATTACAGTTTTTATTGCGCTCCAGGAATTTCCAGGAGGTCCCTGTGACCCTGCTTAGGAATAATGGATGAGTGGATATTATACTGTTAAACAAAATGTTTTAAAAAAATGTTTGCTCCCACTGACTGTAAATACTGGACAAACTATCCGGTTACATTACCCACAAATTTGAGTCTTTGAGGCCTATTTTTCCTCAAACCACGTGACGCCATGTTGCAAAGAGGCGGGACAAAGCTGTCAAAGTCAACAGCAGAGCCAACAGCTAGCTGTCAAGCACGTCAAATGACGTCCTAGCATCTGACAGGTCAGCTTTATTGCTTTATATAAATTTTATCTAATGCAGTACAAAAAAGATTCACCCCCAAACAGTTGTCAGGGATGTAATATGTACTTATTCATGACAAAAAACAAAACAAAACAAAATGAATTTTGTTTAATTCTGCTGCAAAGTTCGTACTTTTGACATGGGAGTCGATGGGGGATTTGCTCTGTTTTGGACCTTGCTAATCACTAGGTGCTGGCACCTAGTGGTCAGTGGAGGAACTGCAATAAAATGTACTTCCAGGATGAGCTTCAACCCAGAAGTCGGATGGATGCTGCTTGGCAGAGATCTGTGCAGACTGTTGGTCAAAAAAATGTATTTGTATTTCTAACCTCCACCTCATTCATATCTAAATTTGGCACCAAAGAGAAAGCGATGACTTGCTGTTTTTCCCCATTTACAACCTTATTTATGAGTGTTTTCAGTCAAACTTCCTTCCCTTGGAGACAAAGTATGACACATGAGTCATAATGGTCTGAAAGGAAGAGCCACAAAAGCTCAATAAAGTTTTGTAACGGCGGCCAAAAGATTAGATATAATATAATGATATGATATAAAGTCATTTCTCAGTCTCAGGACTCTCAGATTCTGTTGGGCTCATTGAATCATCCCTTGATGATATATTATATTATATTATATTATCATACATGATATTTCTGTGCGGAGAAGACGAAGCCAGAATGGGCTGAGTTAAGTAGCTGAAGGACTGATGGGGCTCCCTGCCCGTCCATGAGCCAGTCCCACAGAGAGACGCTGTGGCTGAAATGTCACACTGTAGGAGGTTATAAAAAATTCAATACGTCCTCTCGGGAGTGGGGGGGGGGGGTTGGACGGTCACGCAGAGAAACAGACACAGAGGAGATCTATAAGTGGCAGCAACATTGCCGAAGTAATTGATTGATGCTTGTGAGATTGCAGCAGGTACAGTACATCCCCATGACCATCCCATGTCCTCTGGGTGCTGCTGAGACACTGAGGCAAAGAAGTTCTCTGTCACGTTTTTGCACTCATAGGCAGGACAGAGATGTCTTCAGCTCTCCTTGGTAAATCACAGCTCAAACTAGAGATGATTATGATTCCAGAGCAGCTTAAATCTACCGGTGAAGTTCTGGCTCTAAAGGTTAATGTCAGATTACTATTTACAGTCATTTTTAGTGTTTTAAGATTTTGTGACCTTGTATTGAAAGTAGAGAGCCGGGAAAGTAGGGCAGACGCACATCAAAAGGTCATGGGCCAGAAGTTGAACCTACAGTCCCTGTAAATGGGCTCTCAAATGTTTTTATAGCCGCTGCAAAGTCTTCCAAATGTTTGTTCCCTCATGAGCTAATGGTGAGATTATGTGAACTCATGCAAGAGACTTAGCATTTCTGTCTCTTTTCTGTGGCACCTTTATCTCAAGCAGTGATCCTCTTTTAGTTTTGACTTTTTCCACACATCTTCAGCTCTTTTTGCAGTTGTTAGAAACATGAATGTTTAGCGACTGCACTGACATAACAGACGCTGCCAACAACCTGCAGACGGACATTTCCCTGCAAAGAGCTTTTAATGAATTCTAATACGTGCATGAAATATTCACACATCATTTGGGACGTTTATATGAATGCATTAATATTCCAGAGGATGTTCTTCTTTGAATTAAAAAAAAGAAAGAATCCAGAGACCATCTGATAGGAAAACCTTTGTCAATACTGAGAGAAGTGGAATGAAAGTCAAGCAGAATAAAAGTAGAGGTGAAAGAGAGCTACTCTGAGATTTCTTGGAGGACTGATTTAAGTCCATCAGTGCGTTACAGAATTGTGTCTTTGAATGGTTGTCAAGGTCCTACAAGCACAAATAATGCTCATACTGCATAATAAATGAACCAGAATAAGGCTATGTTGTAGTAAGGATTAGACCTAGCTCTGGCAAGCTAAACTGAAATATTCAGTTCAGTTCAAAGAAAAGATCAGCTCAAATTAGCAGCAGAAACCTGCTAATGACATGATGACGCTGCGTTTAGAGCCTGAAGTGCACTCACGTGTGTTTCTGTCGGAAACACTATTCAACGTATATTCAGTCGCACGGTGTGACATGCCGTGAATGAATTATCTACTAATTTCACGTAATACAATGTGAGGTGGCGTCTGTAAAAGGCATTGTGGTGACGGGTGTGGTTCTGCTCAGCTGCAGAGGGGAGATGACACAGCACCTCAGGTGGCAGCACCTGGGAGGGACCTTGATTAGTACACCTGTGCTGCATGTGTGCCAATCAAGGTCCCTCTATTTAAGCAGCAGCAGTGGTGGAGATGGCAAGAATGGAGGATCACTATTTTGCAACTGTAATATCGGGTTATGTTGGCTGGTGCCTTAGTGAGGCTGCATGGAATTTATAATTTTAACCATTTGCTGTTTTTGCTTGTTCCTGGTCCTTCAGGATCTTTGCACAACTTTTACTTATGTGAAAGAGTTGAATAATTCATGGACCACAGTATATATTCTTGTAAAAAAAAAATCCCAATAAATGGGTCAAGACTCTGCTCGAGTGTCTCTGAACAGTTTGCCATTTCCACATCCTCGCCTGTCGCCCACAGTCCCCTGCCCCTGCGCCCACAAGGCATAAATCATTAGAAATAGGGCAAGAATATATCCTTTCATATGGAAAAAAGATGGCTATATGACTGTATAAAAACAGTTTTGGGATGTTTTCTGTAAATAGAATTCTTTATTTTTTTCAGCTGTAGAGTTTGGTTCAGCAACAAAACATGTCATGGAGGCAAGATATTCAATACGTCAGCAACAATACATACAATAAATAGTTTCAGGCCACCAAAAACTAAATAAATACAGGAATGGAATAAAGGGTTTGGGGGAGTTCCAGTTCAGATGGCCTGGTAGTCAGGAAATCTTTGAGATTTAATTTAAAACAAGCCCCCTTGGAAGTTTGTTTGATGTAAATGTGGCAGAAAGGGTGAAATGAGCTTCTTCATGTTTTAACTCTTGGGGCTGAAAGTCGACCTGTTTTACATGACCTCTGATGCAGGGAACAGACCAGAAGAGACACGTGTCCAACTCGAGGCCAAGTCCGACCTGCCACTCCATTTTATCCAAAGCGAGCAAAAACAATGATAAACTTCTAACTGGAATATTTTAATTTAATTTTCCACGTGACTGTTTGATTCAGTACTGAGGTCAAAAAGTGGAATAACTGAGGAGAGAAGCTGGTTTGATTTTTAGAAAACTTTTGCAAAAGATTTTGCAACAAAAAGTTAAGTTGTTAGTTGTTGATTTTTTTATTTATTTATTTTTTTTAATCAAAACTTGAGAATCGTTTGTAAAAATTAACCATTTTATAAGAAAGATTCGCCATTTTAAGGACAAAGAGTTTAAATGATTAAAAATTTGCAATTTTGCAACCTGTGATTTTACGTTGCAAAATGTTTCCAGCAAAACAAATATTTAAATTTTAAAAGTACAAAAAATTGTGACATTTATATTTGTATGATTTAAAAGTCTTGGTTTTTGTGAAAAATGTCTCAATTTTTCAAAATGTTAAACTTCATAGAAAAATTTGCTTTTTTAAAAATAATTTTTAAAACGTTGTAAAAATCAAATAAATTTTTTTTTTTTAAGAAAAAAAGTGATTTTTGTAGAAAACTCAATTGTAAAGGTTTAGGTTTTATTACATCCTTTTTTTTATGAAAAAAAGATGTGATATTGTGAAATTTTGCCATTTTACATCTAAATTTGCTTTTTGGTGACAAAAGTAACTTTGTTTTTTTTTTGTTTTTTTGTTTTTTTTTAAATTTGCAACTAAACAAGAAAAAAAAGGGATTTTAGTACAAAAGCTTTAATTTTATGGTAAAACTTTTAGTTAAGTGAGTGCAGGAATAACCAACCCTTTAACGGTAACCATGGTGATGATGTGGCCTGAGATTAAATATTTTGACACCCTTGATTTAAGACTTCATAATCGTCTTTTGCCCACTTCATGTCTGCTTGTGCCTCTGTGTTGAAACCATGATGTATGTACTTCACAGCAGGGAACCCTTAGTCGTCCTCACCACCATCCCTGACATTCACCTCTTCATTTGTTGACGTGTGGACCACAATGCATCAGTAGCATCCTTCTTTGAATTTCCTGCAGCTGTTACTTTGTCCTTTTTTAAGCTGAGAGAGTTTGGTCCCTGTAATGTCTGTAAAAATTAGTCTTGTTCATCATTGATCAGCTCCAGCCCACATAACATATGCCTTAGTTGCTTCCCTGTTGCCGCAGTAATTGTTGGGGTTACTGGTCAAGCACGCAACACATGCTATAACTCATACTGTTTCCAAAAACCCGTGAGTAAAAATTAAAGGAATTTATGGATGAATTTTCATGAGCCAGAGTGTAACTGACATTTGCCAGAATGGAGCCAATTATTAGAGAAACTTTTTCTTTTTAAGCAGCTCCAGAGCCCAGAGTTTTCACTCGACAGGTTCTTTTTCTTTTTTTTTTCTTTTTTTTTTTTGCCTTTTATGACGATGGAGGAAAAGCCTTCCCATCTTTCACAGCTCTCTGAGGCAGCAAACTTAAAATGTTTTTTCCAAGAAGCTTCCAGAATGAGAGAAACTTTCCCAGACAACCTATATGGTCTGATCCAAAACTAACTTTTTAATTAAACTTGCCTGTATCTTGACAATTTTTTCTTAAAACACAAATGCCACCGATGTGTGCGGGAATGTTTTATTTATGGTCACCGTAGAAACCGTTAACTGCCAGTCAGAACTCTGAATTCATCACCATGGAATTGCGAACAGCGTTTCTGTTAAATGTTCTAATTACAAAATTTTGTCAAAAGGTCAGAATTTTGTGAAATTTGCTTTTTAAAGTTGCAGTCAAAATGAACAATTTTACTACAGTCATAATTCATGTCTAAAAGAAATTTGTGATTTTGCAAATGCAGCTTTACAGCAAAATTTTGTAAAAATATTTTTCCTAATAAAAGCCACAATTTTGTACCACAAAAAGTGGCAAATTTTTGTCAAAAAGTTTTGTTTACAAAAAACTGGTGATTTTAGAATAAAAAGTTTTCAAGAAAAATCAAACAAATGAAGGATAATAATTTTACATGAAAAAGTAGACTTCTTTTATGACAATTTTTTTTTAAAGATTTTTTTGAATAAAAACAAGTTCAGTTTTGTGAAAATGTAATTTTACAATAAAAAATCACAATTGTGCGATTTGATTTTAGAACAAAAACTTATAGCCTACAAAATGTGCAATTGCACCTCACGCGTGTGTGTGTGTGTGTGTGTGTGTGTGTGTGTGTGTGTGTGTGTGTGTGTGTGTGTGTAATATGATAATTTTTTTGTTTTAAATGGCATATTGACATACTTTGAAATTCTGTATTTTATATTCCAGCGTGATTTAGGGACAGAAATATTAATAGAATAGCAGTTGCACTTTGACACCAAACAGTTAGCGGAGTAAGCTAACCTTTAGCTACCAAGAAAAGCAACAAAAGGACCAAAAATTCCAAGTTCAAAGACTGAAAAGTGCATTCAAGAATCAGTGCATGTTGAATGAACATGAGCAGGTTTTTCTTGACAAAAATAGGTTCTTAACATAATTTTGTCGAGAGCGGTTCTGTGGCTCTTTCACAGGTTTTTGGACATCGGGGGTCCTTGGCCAGAAAAATGAAATATTGCCTAGAAAAAAGAGAACATTTGAAAAATGTTTTTTTTCCTTGTCAGGTTGAAGCAATCTTACA
The DNA here is from genome assembly GCA_037176975.1 of Arrhamphus sclerolepis. Taxonomy (NCBI): domain Eukaryota; kingdom Metazoa; phylum Chordata; class Actinopteri; order Beloniformes; family Hemiramphidae; genus Arrhamphus; species Arrhamphus sclerolepis. Next base: position 34,431 of record JBAMYA010001381.1, on the reverse strand, counting down.
TTGACTATTTTCATGTAGCATTTAAGCCTCTCTTGTGAAAGACGAACCTAAATCATGTGTTTTAGACATTCTTACATTTACATTAAACACCATATGTGCTGATAGCCTACAGTTAGTTATTTCCTTAAGTACGCTACACATCCTCACTTTAATCCCCTTTGGCATTTGAAATTAATGAGGTAGGCCGGCCTGAAGGTGTAAAGTAAAGCTCAGTGGACTCAGGTTTGACAAGTCGTGTGGATTTCTGCTGTAATTAAAACGAGGAGGTGATACATTGTCGCCGTCGGTCATTTATATTGTCATCGAGTCTGGCAGGAGGGCAGGGAGAGTAATCAGCCCGAAGTCCTCCGAGGGATTTGTGTGGCATTTGTGTGTTTGTAGGTTTCACTATGAGCAGGACAAACAACATGAGCATGTTTTTTGTTGGCAGGCTATTACTGGAGTAAACAAGGTCACACATGCAGGTTTGTCATGGCTCTCACCACACCCACCTTCACAGGCTTTTAACCTGCGGTATGAATGCCTTCGTGCCGCCTGCGGGCCTGTTGGACCGGACCTGTCACCGCCAGGCAGTCCGACCTGTTTCTGTCACCAGAGTTTCAGTGTTCATCATCACCCTGGGCAGGAGAAAAAGACACGCACTAACTCAGAAAATCAAGCAATAATGAAATAAATCAAGTTGATAGATTTGTATTATTTATTTTTCCATGTTCATATTTTTGGGCTGATTTAAAAACTACAGTTTTACAGCAAAAGAATTGCAGATTTTTGTCTAAAAGTTGATCAAAAAGGCAATTTTTGTAAAATTAACTAAAATTTGTGAATTTTAGGATAAAAGGTTGCGATCAAACAAAATACACAATTTTCTGAATTTTATATCAAAAAGTTACGATTTTGTAAATGGAATTGTACAACAAAAATGTATAATTTTTTTTACAATAAAAGCCACAATTTTACAACAAAATGTTGCAAATTTTTGCAATCGTGTAGAATTCGCTTTTTTTTTTTTTTTTTTTAACAATAAAAATGTTTGATATTAGGATATAGGGTTGTGATCAGACAAAATACACAATATATCGACTCATAATTTTATGTCAAAAATTTGATTTTGTAAGTGTTGCAATTTTACAACACATGTATTTTTTTTAACAATAAAAAGCCAAAGAGTTTTGCAGCAAAAATATCTATTTTTGTAAAAAAAACACCACAATTTTACAGTGAAAAAGATTTTGTAAAGTTTGCTTTTTTACAAAAAAAGTTTTAGAAGTAAATGTTGCAATCATACAAACTACACAATTTTAATGTTAAAAACTCCCAATTAAAATTGCAGCCAATTCTGCAATTTTACGACAGAATTTAATGATTTTTTTTTTTTTTAGAAAAAAAAAAGTTCTCAGTATACAAAATGCACAATTCCTAATTAAACATCAAAAGTCTTTTTTTTTTTTTTAATGTAAAATTTATCTTGAAGTAAGTGGATTGTAATAAGTTTCATCTTTATTTTCCCTTTTGCCTTCAAGCACATTTGTTTTAACTCAGAATTACTTCAGTTCACATCTTTACATATAATTGAAGGGACGGTATGTACGGGACGGTAAGTTTCCAGCTGCAAAAAAAACAGACTTTGCAACGTTTAAGGTGTTAAATGGATGAAAGACAGCGATCATATAGCTGTCCGGTCACCTCTGTGCATGAAAGGGTTAAAGAATCACCAGCTTTCCCCTCATGTTGTGCTTGACTGTTTTTGTTTTCATTATTTTTTCTTGGTTTTATAGCAGCTTAAGTGCTAATGTGCCAGTGTGGCAGATTTCACAGGGGATAAAGGGTTTAGTGGAACAGACCCGACCTTGTGTGGCTCAAAGCAGAAAGCCTTTCTCCATCAGCATCAGCAGCAGCAGTATTATTATTATTATTATTATTATTGTTATTGTTATTATTGCTCGCTGGAAGGTCTCATGTTCCGCTCAGTGACATAGTTGAAACTCTTTTTTTATTGTTTTCCCCGTTCTGTCCGTGCCTGATTGGTTTTACTCTCACAGTTCCAGGTTGACTGGTGGCTCAAAATTGTCTGCGGGGGTGAGCGTGAGCGTACGCGGCTCTGCCCGCGTGGCCTTGCGATGAACCAGTGACCTCTCCCAGCAACCCTGAACAGGATTAAGTGGCTATAGAAAATTAATGTAGGGACTCTCTCACGCAAGGCCAGCGTACAAACTCACAGAAGACCTTTAAGTGGTCATTTTAAAAAACAAACAAACAAAAAAACACACTAAATCGACCCAGGCTTCATCTTTTTCTATAAATATTATAATATAATAAAAGATCTCAGTTTTTGTGTTAAAGACATAAATTAAATCATCTCATCATAGTGGGTCTAAATATTGTTTCACAAAAATGAAGCCTAAAGAAAGAGAAAAAAATAATATGAGAAATACTATGTACCACCCTCTCTACAGCCTCCAGAGGATTTAGGAGGGTTAGGTGCAGCCAGATGCTGCCAATCAGCAGGTTATAGAAGCAAACGACCTTTGCCTCTCGCCTGAACCATACAGAGGATTGAGCAGGTGTGGATAATAAATGGTGGATGTCTTAGCAGACTTAGACCAGCATCAGACCATGCCTTCTTCCATAAATGTGTGTTCTTCTCATCTTATTGCTGATATCTTGGTTCCACATAGACGTCTTCTCCTCTGCACCTCCTCTACCTGTTTTCCTCTTCTTAATCAAAGAAGATTTTTGTGTCTGAAATGAGACATTTTACTCAGAGAAATGCATTATAACAGTTTGGGAATAACAAGTTATATGAATTTTTTAGCTTTTTTTTTTTCTTTTTTTCTTTTTTTTTTTTTAGAACACTGCTATTATTTTTTCTATAACTGTATGTTATACAGGAATATATAAAGTAAGGAGAAATTCACAGATTATGTACAGTTTCACCAGCTTGTTGTGCCTTGGGGCGGTCCCGAGGGTTGGCTCACACAGCTGATAGATCATCGGTTCTCTCGTACACAAATTAATTTATATTTATGATACAGGAGCGGCGATATGTGAGCACAGACGTCCTGTAGCAAAGTTTATCTTTGACAACAGCTGATCTGAACACAACCAGGATGCTTAGCAAACTGTGCACTTTCTTGTAAAGACATGATTACAAGCGATGAGTCACGCACGCTCATTATGTACAACACATTTTCTTTTAAATTCTGATCACCAGTCTTCATCTTTTCCAGTCATGGATCAGCTGATGGGACTGGAGGTTATCATCTAGAAGCTAATGAACTCCTTCTGCTCTGTCTCAGTGTGTGACATTAGTTCTTTTATTTCTCTAAACCGGTGTTTGCAGTGAAAACGCTTCCAGCATGCAGATTACAGTCAAACACACTCAAACGGAGGGAGATGGGTCTCGACTTTAAGCCAGATTTGGCCGTCAGACCTCCGCCGCTGGCTGTTGTCTAATGCTGATTTAAAAAAAATTTTCTCCTGCTCTACCTTTTTGTTTTGGATCTGCTGACATCACCATAGTAACGGGTCTTGCTGGCTGCTTTTTCCGCTGTTTGAATTGAAGTGGGAACATGCAACCAACTCGGAGGGTGTCTGAGATCAGAGAAAGATTATCATTCAAATTTTTGGGGGTTCTGGAGTCCAGAGTCAACGTGAGTTGGGAGAGGATAATGTTGGACTGATGAGAGCAGAAAAGGGGTTAAAAAAAGTCTGCGGGTCCGACCGTTATCTCCCAGCCTGCCTTGTTACTATAAGCCAGCTTTGAATGGGCCGATTTAGCAGCTGCCCGGAGCTGAAAGAATCGAGGTGACTCAGCTGCTTTAATGCGCGGACAGCATTTCTTTCATTCCTCCTCTGCTCTGGACCGCTTCCCGTCCTCTCTCCCTGTGAGTCAGTCTGTGCTTCACCTCCTCCATCTGCGAGGTCTCAACAGAGGCGTCCTCAACAAACTCCACAGGACTCTGGGGTTCTTTCTGCTCCTTCTGTTGTTTAAATGCAGCAGTAAGGTTTTTTTTTTTTTTTTTTCAAACCCTTAACTGTGTGAGCAGATAAAAAAGAACAAACAAATAATCTGGATGTAAAAACTCTGATTCATCTGGGATCAAATTAGATATGTTATTTAAATTTCTTTTTGACAGTTTGTGTTCCCCAAGATGCTGCCTGTATCCTGTGTAAACAGCTCGAAGTCAACTCCTTTTTTTTCTTTTTTTTAAATAATTTGTGCTGTGAAATAGTTTTTATTTCATATTTGGCATACAAAGGTGTCGCAAAGGTGTGAAAAAAAACATTTACAGACAAAAAAGAAAGAAATCCAGATTAAATGACTCAGAAGTGAAGAATCTGCTGGTAATTTCCCAGAAAATCATGTACACTGGTAAAATGTATTAATAACAAATATAAAAAACTTCAACAATTTTACAACTAGAGTGTAGTTTTGAGATGACATAAAAAAAAAAAATCTTGATTAAAGGCATACCTCTTTGTAATTAAATTGTAGCTAAATCTGACAAACCCTGCCCTGAGTTAGTTTCTGGGTGGATGAAGGTGTTCTTCTAAAATCGTTGGGACATATTTCCATTTTCAGCTACGTTAGTTCACTTCAGAAGCTGTTGCTTTCTGTTAGCATCTGTTAGCGAGGATGCTAACAGCTAATCTAATAAATTAGTCATAATTGACATGAAAATTAAAAGTGTACATTTAGTTTATGCAGCTCGGCTCCTGACAGCAAGCTGACCTTTGACCCGCAGGCTAACGCTGCGTGAACATCGCTGTTTGTATTCGTAGCGGAAGCTTTGTTAATTTAAGGTGTAAAAACACTTCAATGAAAATGTTTTACTCTTTTATCGAATCTGTGCTCACATCTGCATTTGTGTGCTGGTTTGGTTTAATTATTATTTCATAGGAAACAAGAAAAAAAAAACAAGAACAGGCCTTTTCATCTTGAAGTGAACAGTCATGTTGCAGGTTGAATAATCTGACTGATTACTGTACAGAATCAGAACATTGAAGAACGCCTGCTCAAAGTTCAGAGTGACTGTTTTTTTGTTTGTTTTCTTCTTCCACTAATCTGTCCAGTTTGTAGGATGTATGTCGTTATCATGTGCTTTATTTGCGCTGCTGGCTGGAACACAGATTGGGGGGATAATAAAGTTAATTTTGGTCTTGACACACAGATTATATCTTCTTTTTACAAGGTTTCATTGCAGATAATGTTGTTGTGACAACATTATCTGCAATGCAACCTTTTGCTTTGGGAAGCGAAACGGCAGAACGAGTCTGTATCTGGGAAAGTGCACGCTATCAGAGTTCTCACAATCATGTATTCAGCCTCAAGTTTCACAGTTTGTTTGTCGTTGTTGAATGATGGACTCATTTGGAAACGGCCCTGTAATCCTGCACAGATTCATGGGATTTGATCAGCTTCTGGAACTCTTTAAATCTCATGAAAGCAGAAAAGATGCTCTTAGTTTTTTTTCATGTGCTGCTTCTTGCATTTCCTCTCAGCTCTTGTTCAACACATAATATAAAGTGAGAGCGCATTTACCTCATTTTGAGACTTGTTAAGGGCCAGGATATTTAATATTTAATACAACAGTATATACCATAAAATCCTAATCCTATCTCCACCCCCCTGCATGAAGCTGGAATACTTTTTATAACTTCATGCTGAACCTTCTGGTCTGTCTGGGACTGTCTATAGCGACCGGCCCTCCGAGGACCTGGGTCTGCTGGGGTAGGGGGCCCCTTATCTTCTCTGAACGAAAACTTTTCTCTCATTACTAATATTGCTTACCGCAGTTTTTCTGGTGTCTTGGTCCAACGGTTGAGTCAACACTGGTTCGCCCGCTTCACAGGCTCAGCAGGAGACGTCATGTCTTCCTGCAGGAGGCTGAAAACGTCAAGCTGCTACCAAGAGCTTCAAGTCTGGTTGTTTCAACTCCGCTGAGATGTTTCCCGGAGCGTTTTTTAACTTACTGATCACAAACGCACACATATCAAAGTTAGCCAGACACACACATGAACATTATTCTCAGTCCTCTCACCACATATTTCAATTACTTCATTCTTGTTTGAGGTCTTTGCATAAACTGTATCTCATCTCTGAATGGTGACGAAGTGCAGAGAATATATATAATATACACATAAATATATATTTCAAAGGAAGCTACCACGCTCTCACTGGCCGTCATAGAGGTTTGTGTTCCAGTATTATATCATCCTTTTCAATGCAGTCCTCATCTAATGCCATTTATAATTTTTTTTTATGAGATGCCAACATGTTATTCATTCTACTAAAGTCCAGTGTTTCCATCCAAGAAAATCATCAGAGGCGCTCTGGTGGTTTGGTTGCGGTTGAATTTTGGCCGCACTTGGCGAGTTCCTCTTCGGTTGGAGAGTGGGTGAATGTGACAAGCAGCAGGAAACAGAAAAACATAATATATACTTAAATAAACTCATAGGCGATTCAGGACTGAGTGATTTACGACTCTGAATGCCAAGCGTGCGTGACCACGTCCAAGTCTTCTTTAAACATGTTCAGAGGAGACGCAGTCGGGGTTGAATACGTTCAGTTGTCTTTTACAGGGCTTTTATCCACAGGCTGTACAAAGAGAACTGGACAAACCCTTCTTTGATGTCATAGGCCTCTGAAGAATGGGAGCTCCATTTTGGCAAGGACTCTGGCCAACCCCGGGTTAAATCCAAAAATCTGATACGTGGAAAGAAGAAGTCAGGCAGCTGGTTGAAACACTAGTCAGCAGTTCTCATAATCTCTTTTTCTTTATTTTTTTTAACCGAACCAGCGCAAAGACTTTTTGGCTGAAAAATGTATTAAACTTGAAGCTGTTTAAAACTGCTCATTTGTGGTGGATATAGTACACATGTAGGTATGAAAAATAATGAAATAACGATTTTATATGACTATTTGCCTTGTTGATACTGTACGATGGTCAGTTGAGGTAGAAATGTTACATCGTAGCTGTAAAACGTTGGTGGAAGGTCTCACAATGAGACGGGAGCAAAGATGAACAACAGAATCATCTTGCGACAGATATCAGCAGTGTCGGAAGTTTGAAGGAATCGTCTGAGTCGCACTTTCCAAGTCCTGACCAGGCTAAATGTTCTGCGTTATTTTCTGATCATCTGTGAATTTTTGGTTTTATTTGTGCTGAGAAGCAACAAACTGAGAATCCACATTTATACCTCGATATTTAGACAGTTTCACCTCCGATTTTATTTTTCCTCAGAACTCAGAACACAGTGAGGCTGTTTTTAGCAGCTGAGATCTGCACCACTTTACTCTCTCTGATTTGTTTGTCTTTACCTCCAGGCCGAGCGTCTCTCTTGTTTTGAAGCCCGTCCACACAAACCCAAAGTCTTCGTGCTGCTAAAATGATATCTGATTTGTTGTTGTTGTTGTTGTTGTTTTTGCTTAAAAATGCAACCACAGGGAACCACACACATTAAGCCAGACTCTCATTCACGACTCAACGCTCTTCAGGGTGCCTCAGAAACATCGCACTCGAGTGGCTGCAGCCGAGACTCAGCGGGGCTTTGATACCGACACGTTTTCATGTAGGGATTGCGGCGCGAAGATCTCTGGAGGGGAGCTGTGCTTCTGCAGGCAGACAAAAGGGGGCAAGGAGATTTTCAGTGGTTATGCTGTAAAAATGGTTCAACGATCATTCAAAACCGAACTACGAGTCACAGCGAGCCACAAAGGGGCAAAGTCTTAGGAAAGAAGAAAAGATCTCAGTTTACTGAGGAGCCAAACCAGCATCGTGTGGGGTGATGGTGATACTGGATGATTGGAGCAGGTGCTGCCACCGAAGGCGAGACTTATGGACACACATGTGGACAGTTGTTCTGTGAATAAACGATTATAGTAGTTATCTTAATCCACAATCCATGAAGTTTGTGCTGCTGCACTGTGACCATGTGCTTCTCTATAATATATTTCTGTATATTATGGCTGTCACACACGTATCAAACTCAAGGCCCATGGCCCAAATCTGGACATGTATTTTGTTTTATCTGGTCCTCAAGAGCGTGCAAAGACAATCATAAACCTCTAACTAGAACATTTCTGAGGAAATTATAATGCAGCTGCCTGTTGGTGGAGAGAAACTCGTTAAAATCATGATTTAATAAATGTTTGCAGAAGATTCACTTCAAAAGGTTGCACATTTTTGTTAAGATTTTCTTTCTTTTAATAACAAAACTTTTGATTTTAGGACAAAAAGTTGAATTTATATAAAATTTGCAATTCTACAACTGCTGTAATTTTAGGTCAAAATGTTGCAAAAAGTTGATATTTTTCCAAAAAAAAAAAAAAACCCAAACATTAAAAGGCCACAATTTTGGGACATTTGTGATTGTATGATTACAAAGCCTTGGGGGTTTGCTTTACTTCACAAAAAATTTTGTGAAATTTGAGATTTTACAACAAAATTAGCTATTTTTTTTTCACAAAATAGTCATTTTTTTAAAAACTCACTCAAGAAAAAAATGTGATTTGAGTTCAAAATCCTCAATTTCTCAATAAAAGTCGCAAATTTTGTGAAATTTGACATTTTATGACAGGGACTACTGGGAAATCTGACAACACAGCTGGCTGAGAAAATAGAGAATAGCCGGCCCTTTAACGGTAGCCATGGTGATGATCTGGCCCGGGATGAAATGAAGTTCGACACTCCTGCTGTAACAGATCACGGACCATCGTGCAGCTATCGTCAGCAGCGACAAAAGACAATGATGTTTCACTTGAACCACTGAAAAAATCCTCTTCTCTTTTCCTTTTTTTTCTATTTTTAGTAACCATCGTTCCTTCTAACTCGCCTGCTCATTTTTAGCCTTTAAAGGAAGGTGGATTTTCAGGAGTGTGTAGAAGCTGGAGTAAACAAGGATTCATTTTTTCTCAATCTTTTGGTATTTAGGCGTCTTTAACATTCTTTTATAATGTCTTATGTGAGACCTGAACACCTTAGTGCTTCCTAATATTAGTAATATTAGGAGTCATTTAACTCCTTTGCCTTAAGTAGAGGTGCTCTGAAACAAACTCACAGCTCATCACATTAACAGTAAAGGCTATAAGAACCGTTTAATGATTCTCCGACTACATTTGCAGATATGATTTAAGACGTGTAAGCTCCTTGGGATCGTAGCCAACCCCCCCAGGACGAGGAGGACTAGAGGAAATTCAACCTCAGGTTGATCAGAAGGACAGGACAGATGGTAGAGGAGTCAGAGAAAACATTCAAAGACATTCAAGCTAAACTCCAAGGTCAAGCAGCATCAGTCTCTTTGCACCATCTGTCATCTTTTAAACTACAGTGAAGGAAGAGCCGGCAGGTTTCCGACATTTAAAGTAATTTTGCTAAAATAGATGTGGAGATGCTCCAGCGTTTCTGGGAGACTGTCCTTTTAGAGTGGTGAGACAAAACTGGAGCTGTTTTGGCTCTATGTTAAGAGAGGAAAAATGGAGCTTTGAATGAGAAGAACACGGTGGACGCTCGGTTGTGTCTTTTGGATGCCTCGCTGCCACTTGATTGGAGGGCAAAAAATTGGTACTAAAGGATGTGAAAGAAAACATTAAGGGTTCCATCTTCGTTTTTTTCTCTCCACCCTGTGTGTTCCTGCCACTTTAATTAGCTTTAGTGGCGTAATGCAGCCTGGCCAGCCATCCTAATTATTTTCCTCGTCAATAGAAATAATTAGTTTGGGTCTACTGGATTCTACTTTGATTTCTGCAGTAAGTGCAGATGGATGCAGAAGAGACCACCTCTGGACACCACTGGATAAGCATACAACCAATCAGAGAGGTGAATCATGGGACACAAAATATATCCACAATGGTGCTGTGGAGAAAAGAGAAAAAAAATTCAAATGTTCCTCTTTCAATAAACCTAGAAAAGATAAAAAAAATAATATTTTGCTTTTGTTTTCAGCCTGATGCCCCCTAGTGGCAGAAAGGACATACATCAGTAGGTAATCGGTGTATCATCGATGCACAACAAGCAAACTCGTATTCCACTTCAAAAATATACAAATATGTGGTATAAAAATCAATAAATATGTGGTGGTTGGAGGGTCGGAGTGCAGGTCGGCCACACCAGCGGGAATCCCACAGTGGCCTCCAGTTGACAGGTGCAGGTAAACGGCACGATGGTCAGAGTGGAAGGTTTGGGAGGCGAGGGGGGAGCACAGCATCACCATGACCGCACCTGAAAAAGGAGAAGAGAGAAGAGAGCTAGAATCGAAAGATAGCCATTTAGGCATTAACATCTTCGACTTCAGAGTGACCGTTAATTTGTGCTGAAAGACGAAATGAATATCTTCATCTCCAGGACTCTTCTCATGATGGTCATGAGGGCTTCTGAGTCCAGAAACAAAAGTACAAGAAAGATCCTTCACTTTGTTCAGTGCAGACCAACACATGCAGAGATGATGATGATGATGATGATAACAATGAAAGAATGAATATATTGATATACAAAAATAAGGCTTCTACCAACTGGAGTGGCAGCGTTGGTCTTTATTTTTAGGCCGTGCCGTGACTAATGAAATACTTCCACTATTCCCACATGTTCATTAGAGGGAATGAGGCCAGGGTTTCCATGGCGACGTTAGTAACCCAGTCTGTCTCTGAGGGTCTGAGGATTTTTCTCCATTGTCTTTCAAAGAAGTGAAAAAAAGGGCAAAAAAAAAGGAGACAAAAGACAGTCGGTCACATCGGACCGTGAGATATGCAAAAGAAGAAAAGGTCCAGTCGATCACTAAGCCTTAAAGGACAACATATAATGAAACTTTCCTCTTCCTGGGCGCCTGTCCCCACACTTACAGTGAAGTCACTTTCCGACCTTTTATACTCCTCTAAACTGTCCATGTGCTGCTATTAGCTTTGGATTTCAGCGCTCTCTTCTCTTCCACTCCAGTTTCCAGCGTCAGTTCGAACGAGGCCACGTCTTTTACTGAGACGGGATGAAGTTGGGGAACAAACTTCCATACATGCTCAACAAACAACACAAGGTCATCCATGGGGAAGTTTTCAAGGATGCCAAAAGCAGTTCATTGTTCTGATTGAATGCGGCTGTGATTTAGATTTTGTTTGAACAAAAGAAAAGATGGAGTTTCATTATTTCTTAAGTCTTGTTTCCCTGGAGGAGGTTGTTGGAGCTCGACCCCGACACCTCTGCGCACGGTGACTTTGTTTTCTGCTTCATGTCACAAATGTTTAATCTTGGCTCTAAATTCTTTTGTTTTTCAAGCAGAATATTTGTACTTTGATTTATCAGCTGGAATGATGGAGAGCCTCACATAAGTCACATGATCAGTTTTATGCTAAATATTTCAAATGTCAGCTCGCCCGATTTTAAACTGTTGTTGACTACTACTAATGTAAGTCATTTATGTCGGTTTCAAGCTGTACGATTTCAGTCTTACAGGATTAATTCAAGTCGTATTACATGACGTGAAGTCGGTAATAAAGTCACAGCGTGTGATGCAACGATGACAGAATCATACAGTGTGAAACCCGTGTAAGTCGCTTCTGTAAGTCATCAAAGTCTTGATTCTGATTTTCTCTTGAGGAAAAAACAACTCTGCAAATTAAGTGTTGCAGATTAAAAGAACAGTAAAAGTGATTAAAGAAATTAAAAATTTAATAATAATGGTGAGGAAAATGAATGCAGATTCATAAAGATTTGTTAAGATTATCTCACTGGTTCTGTTTAAGTTCCCCTCAGATGTTTTTTTTCGGTAAAAATTCGGATCACATCAAATCCTAAATGTGGCCATTGAAGAGATGATTTTCATCATCAGTCTTGAAAACAGACTTATTAAACACTTTTCTGTTTAGAAAGGGGCCGCACCGTCCCTGTTTCCTGGCAGGGGTCTTTCTGTGTGGAGTTTGCATGTTCTCCACGTGCTCGCTTCCTCCCGCAGTCCAGTTGGTTGGTGATGGTTGTTTGCCTACATGTGGTCCTGTGATGGACTGGCGACCAGTCCAGGGTGTAGCTGAAGAGAGCTGGCGCAGGCTCCAGCAGAGGAGTAAGCAGGTTTAGAGAACAGATGGAAGCTTTATCAGCTGTATAAAAGAACGATGCACCACCGCGCAGCTGTCTCTTCATGAGTTTACAGTCTTATTCTTTTATTGCGGTTTATTTCATTCTTCATTCATTTTTCCGTGACTTCACGCGGTGTCGTTGGCTGTTGCGGGATTGATCGTTCAGACTTTTCCTCCTCCAGATAAACACAGCTAAAATCCATCAGATGCTTTAACATTTTATGAGCTGCCTTGTTCCCACATTATGCAGGAGACTCTTTGATTCACTTCCACCTATGGTGCAAACATTCAGCAGCCTGACATAAATTTTTACCACTCTTCTCTCTGTTTTATTCATTTAATGCTACCTTTTCTTCTGTTTTATTTATTTATTTTGTGTGTTCATTGAAATTATGCAGGGAGTGTGCAAGAAACGAGTTGGGTTTTTTTTTCGCCCTCAACAATCAACAATTTTTTCAGATGCAGATGTTGAGAGTTTTATCTTTTGTTTCTGTGTAAGACGCACATCAAAGCTGACATTAACTGTAAAGCAAAGTAAACACAGATTGGGTGGGCTTTGTTGGACATGGAAGAAAAGACGCAACACCTGTTTGGATTGTTGATGTGTCTTCTTTTATATCATTATGAACAAAAACCCAGAACACTTCGGCTCACAAGGAAGAGCTCAAGATTATTGCTTGCTTGTAACTGCTTTAAAAGTCTTTTCTTGCAATTTTAAAGGAACTTTTGCAATTACTAAGCTTGTGAGGTCCCTCTACAGACTTGGCTGATAAGTCACTTTCATGCCATTGTCAAGAATTTCATATTCAGTCTTTCAATTTGTCTTCAATCATCAGCCTGATAGTTCAGAGCAACATGAAGGCAGATTTTTGCTGTGACTGCAAGAAGAATTTGAGAATAACCGTTTCCTCACTCAACCGATATTGTTGAAAAATGTAACCATTCATTCTGTCTAACGGACAGATATGATCATGTTCAGATTACTTCTTGAATAGGTATCGTTAGAACAAGTTTACCAGATGTTTCTAACATTTGTAATGAGATGGACCTCATTCACCACAATTCCTAAGAGATTGTGACAGAAGTCCAAGTCTTTCACTGTTGAAGTGTTGATGCCAAAGCTGATTCAAATAACCGCTGTTTACCATCCAGACTACAACGTCTCAGCTCTGTCGTCATCGCATTAAACCCTCTCAGAGATGCTCTGCAAGCATAGACTGATCTGATTGGCTCCTCAGAACTTTTTGGCATAATTAATGCACTCCAATGAAGTGTAGCTAGATTGTCTGACTGAGCGAATTTGAATTTGCCAACGGTACATCTAGATTTCTTGGCTATTCAGTACTGATAGTTAAGTTACTTTGGCTGGGTTTTGCTGATTGCAGGGACAGGAGCTAGACAGCGCCTTCTAAGAGGAATGAAATGTTCCTTTAAGTTAAATTTAGACTGATATTATAACAGACCAACTCCTCTTGAGCTACTTTAAGTTCTCAGTGTATTCTATGTCCACGTGCAATTACTTAACTCTTTGGCTTTCCCTCTTCCCTGCAGGCGCCTGGTTCGGAGAATCCCTCCAATCCCAGTTCAGCCAGCACACAGCACCCTCGAAGCAGACACAGTTTTGTCCAGGAACACTTCCAGGCTCAGTACAGGTGAGAAGCACAGACACGAACAGCTTTCTCAGATACTGAAAATGTGTCACTTTCTCTTGTTGGACGACTTTAAGCTGTGAATAATATCAAATAATGTTTCTCTGCTGCGTTTGAGTAAGCAGAGGACATTAAAGAGAATTTCTGCTAAATCCTGGGATGAATATGTTTTCTCCCACGAGGATAGGAATCAATATCTTGGTGGGGGGGAGAGAGAAAGCTCCCGTTGCCCTTAGATGGATCTGAAGCATTCATCTTTAGTTCTGGTTTCTGACTCTCTTTGCTTACTGAGGGATTTAAGTGAAAGAGACTCTCTGATGGAACTGGATCAAGACCTTTCAGAAACCTTCAAAAATCCTGCGAGGCTGCCTATAATCTCATCATTTCATACTCACCGTTTCATGTTTCCTCAAATAAACTTGATGTGAGATGGTAAACAGGAAAGTGGAAATTTGGAAGGTTTGGACGTCAACATTGTGATTGGACAGTTAAATTATCTGAAATGAGTGACTTATAAAGAGGAAAAGACATTGCCACATTTGAGCTCTTTGTTCCCAGTCCAACCCAAGGTCATGTCCATGTTTTAAGTATCACTGTGTGTGCTGCCAACAGCGTTTAGAGAATAACATTGTGTTTCTATGTATCATAAAGCATCTACACTGGTTAATTATTTTACATTTAAGTTGTAGCATTTTGTCTTTCTGGCAGAGATGCTGATGCTCGTTCTCTTGAAATGTGACAGAATAAGCCATCATCTAAGCCACATACTTACAAAAGAACAATAAGTGGATTATCATAGACTCTGTGGCTGCAGACCTCCAGCTCAGTTCATGTGCTGGTGAGGCTCAGCCTGTCTTCTAATGGATCTAACATGGGCACGCATGGCTGCTGAGCAGCACGGGTCACTAATGCATCAAAGGACTGCCAGGGTGTTTTGTGCTGTGTCAGGTTGAATAAGGCTCCTATTTGTATGGGTGTGTGAAGCACAAGGTGTCAAATCTATCTGGCAAGTGTTTTGTAGCTGTACATTTACATTAGCTTGAGAGTTCAAGTCAATACATGTGATTACATGTTAATTTTGTTTTGGGATAACAGATATATATTCTCTTTAGATTTTGTGGCCTTTCGTCAATGTTTAAAGCACATTGGGACGGTGAGTTATACAGTGCCTTGGTCCAGTTGTTCTTACATAAAACCCTGATGCATGTAAGAGGGCTTTTACCATATTTTTGTTTTGCTGAAATAAGCTAAATCTTCCCCGAAAAAGACATTTGGATCAAAAGTTGTTGCTCCGAAATCTATAAATGTAATCATAGATGTCTAAATCATAAAAGAAGTTATGAAAAATATGTACAGATGTCTTGTTTTTCAGGTAACACATTGCTTATGTCTGAAAAAGACATAAGACACATCTGGATAAGATCATATGTTGCTCCTTAACTAGTACATATAATTCACTATTAATTTTAATCTTTTATAATGTGTGCAGAGTTTGGTTTAGCGTTGCTTTGCTGTAAACAAAATTTCCCCCCAAAGCACACCTGGATTAAAATAGACTGTGTGTTGCTCCTAAACCTGTAATTTGCAAAGTATTTTCTTTTTATAGATGATACACTATTAGGTTATTCTTCTCTTTTATTGTTTGAGATTAGCCCAGATTAGACGGGCCAGGATGACGCATTTAAAATACTAGCCACTGGTAAACCAGTCATACTTCTTGGGTTGTCTTGTCCCCTGACTGGATGATGGACTCAATGCTTTGTGAGGAACTGTGATCAACTCCTATGATGCTCTCTGACTGATTAATCGAAATGACACTGAATCTGTTCACTGAGACATTTATAGAGTAGAGAAGTGAACGTGAAGATGGCCTTCAACTCCTACTGTCTCCTTTTTTTTTTTCCTCACAGTGCTCAAATGAACACACACACCTTAGTATTTATGTGACACTACCAGACTACAGCAACCACAAATTTATTAGCTGATTACAACAACGATTGATTTTCAATTGATATTCAAATAATGAATCCTGTGCCTGTGCCCTCCATACACAGACGCACATGCAAATCATTGCGAACAAAACTTTCTTTCCTCTATTTCCAACTCACACAGACATTCACACTCCCGTTTATCCCCATCTCACCCACCCACCCTTGAACGATCCCATCTATATTTAGAGGGGCATCTCTCCATGCTTTTATTATGTCTGTGAGTGGAAGCAGCATAAACCTTCAACCTTACATAAGAGCTGCAGCAGTCATGTCACACATACGCACACTTACAAATAGTTTAATGGTAAGGTATTCCTTTCATTAAAATAAGAACCCAGTAAATGAAACAAATGAAAATTGTGCAAACATAAGTGATGATGCCCTTAACTTAAAGCCTTGTTTCACAACCTTTAGCAGCACTCAGGGAATCCCTCTCATTGAAACCTCTGCCTTTTTCCTCATGTTCAACAGGTTTAGCATCAGGGCTCATCAAAAATCCCTTTAAGGGACCAAGGGACATCTAGGTATTTTTTTCTGCCATGTTTTGGGTCATGAACCTGTTGGAAGAACCACAACCTGCAACTGATGCTGAGATTTCTGACCCAGGGCAGTATTTGTTTTGCTCCAGGAGGCCTTGACAAGGCAAGTCTTCAGTATTTGGAGTCTGGGGTACTTTAACGTTGTCCACTGTCCATTGTTTTAAATTTTTTTTTGTTTCACCCACTGGTACGTGCCAGAGTAACTAGAATATTCAAAAATCTCTACTCCAACCAGCTTTTATATGTGGGTCCCATGTGTGCTCCAAGTTGGCTGCAAAGTGGGTCCTATGTTGGTTTGTCTGGTGGCGCCACTTGTTTGTCATATAGACTGAGTGTTTGGCCATCTGGTTAATTTTCTAATGGGTTAGAGTTAATTTAAGTTCTAATGTTACTAAAACTATATGGGACTCACAACACTTTGCTTCTTACTTAATCCAAACCCTTTAAGTCCACTTGTATTACTTATAGTGCTCTGTGTAAATGACTACACCCCCTTTTGAAAAGTAACATTTAAACAATATCTCAATGAAAACAAACAGTTTCCAAAATGTTAACAAAACAAAATTTAATATAACTTCTGTTTAACTTATAATGTGAAAGTAAGGTCAATAATATAACTTAGATTACACATTTTTTTCAGTTTTACTCAAATTTAGGGTGGTGTAAAAACGAGTACACCCCACTGAAAGTCTCTCAGCAAAGCTACATTGTTGACTACAAATGTCTAATTTAACAAGAATACAATCACAGATGAGTTTAATTAGTCATTACACAGGTGTTCAGCAGACAGTTGACTATAAACGGGAGACAAAACCACTTCCCATTTCATGTTTTTCAGCAATGACACCATGTGGAAGAGAAATGATACGAGACCTGAGAAAGAAAATAATTTCTTTCCACCACAAAGATGAAGGCTACAAGGAGATCAGCAAAGCTTTACTTGTCAGTCAAAATACTGTAGCAAAAGTGGTCCAAATATTTAAGAAAGATGGAACTGCAACCATCTCACAGAGATGTCCAGGTCGTCCACGGATGTTAACACCTCAACAGGAGCGTTTTCTTGTGAGAAGGGTTAAAGATAATCGGCATGCAAGTTCACTGCAGTGATCTAAAGAAGTAGAAATCCAAACTGGGGTGATTATTTCCCGTGACAGAATACAGCGTACACTGCAGAGGAATGACATGCATGGATGCCATCCATGAAAGAAGTCTCTCCTAAAGCCCAGGCACAAAAAAAAGCCCACCTAGAGTTTGCCAGGGACCATACTGACAAAGATGAAGACTACTGGGACTCTGGAGTGATGAGACCAAGATAAGTGTTTTTTGAAATAATGGCTTCAAAACTGTATGGTGTCGCAAAGGTGCGGAATACAAAGAAAAATTCATGGTGCCTGCAGTGAAACATGGTGGTGGCAGTGTCCTAACGTGGGGCTGCATGAGTGCTGATGGTGTTGGGGAGCTGCATTTTATTGATGGCATCATGAATTCACAGATTTATTGATCCAATACTGAAAGAGAAGATACACTCTGTGCCCTTGGTCATCGTGCACTTCTCCAACATGACGACAATCCCAAACACACATCTAAGGCAACTGTTGGATTTCTGAAGAAGAACAGAGTGAAAGTGATTCAGAGGCCAAGTATGTCTCCTGATCTGAACCCAACTGAACACCTGTGGTGAATTCTGAAGAGACAAGTTGAGCATCACTCTCCATCCAGCATCCAGTGACTAAATGTTTTTGTTAAAGAATGGAAAAAGATTGATGTTGCAAAATGTCACTAACATGTTCGTTCCATGCCTAGAAGACTTGGTGATGTCATTAAAAATCATGTAGGCGATACAAAGTACAAGATGTAGTAGTTTTTGTTCTGGGTGTACTCATATTTGCACCACCCTAATTTGAGTAAAACTGCGTAATCTAAGTTGTATGTTATATATATGTATATTTTAAAAAATACATTTAAATTCCAGTAATCTACCTTCAGCTTTCTGCTGAACCTCAAATTATTGAACACGTCAGAATGAAAACGCTCCCATCCATACCAGAGGAAAGGTATTGTTGAAATGGTGCTTTCAGAGAAGTGGGTGCTGAAAGTGTAAGGGACAATATGGTGAGCCCCCGCGTAACCATTCCACTGCTCTGTATTTGAAACTAAGCTATTAACTGAACTGGTGTCGGGTTTCTGAGCTGCTGCCATTCCTGTTGCACACTCCCCGGGCCTGGCATTGATTTTTATAAACCGCTACTCCGAAGGCTTTCAGGACCATAATGGATGTTTTGGCCAGGCTCGTGATTGTACAGGTTCATGTCTGCATCGTCTTTGATTTCTCTGGAGTTACTCCATGTAACGGCGTGACGCCTCCTGAGCTCCAGGAATAGACCGGCTGCTCGCTGCGTTCTTGGCTGTGATCGCTGAAGTTCAGAAGAACATAAGTACATTTGTTTTCTTTGTTTTTGTTTTTTGTTTTTTTACATAACATCAGCTCTATTACATCAGACACAGTAGTGGAACATACCTTCATTTGTGTCTTATATTGGGAACCCCATGAGTAGACTTGATGCAGGTTAGTAAATATGCGTTTTTCTTGGCGGATATTTAATCATATACAGAATTAGATAATTAGTCTTGTCCGTGTTTATAGGCCAAGATTTCCACTTTTAAAGTATGTTGAGAAGTAGAACAAGGATCATCTATGAGATCACCATTACTTGCTGTCAATAAAGAAAAATAAATGCAAGACTCTTAAAAGGAGTAAAAGGTTATTGATTGTTAGCCACCTAAAGGATGCGTGACGAATGGAGGGAGCTATCGATTATCATCTGATGTATTCGGGTGTCACTTCCAGCAGTTAAACAGCTGGTCAGTCACTTTTTATTAGAGATACTTAGAAATATGATCAGTTTCATGTTTCTTTATTTTTCTTGTTTGTTTCTTTTCTTTTTTTCCCCCCATGAGTTACTTCAGAGGCTTTGAGTTGGCCTCTAAACATCCACAGATGCATGTTTAGATTTGATCTTTTTTTTCCTCTCAAAATGTTCATTTTCCGTTTTTTTCCGTTTTCAGTTTTAAAATGGTTTTTGGTGCAATATTTAGCAAAACTTTAAATATTCCTAAAAGGTGCATACTTTTGCAGCGGCTTGTAACTCCTTTTTTATTTTTTATTTAATTATTTATTTATTTATCTATTTATTTGAATTTATTGTTGCACCTTTTAGCTTTTTATATTGTATGCTTCCCGACTTATAGATAGATAGGATAAGATTAGAGTAGGTACTTTATTTCTAATGCAAGGGAAATAATTATGTTTCTGCAGCATCAACAGTTTACAAAAGCAAGTGTAAAATATAGGTATATAAATAATGAAGGTATAAAACAACTACAAGAAAAATATATGTACATATCTATACACATTTACAATTGGAAAAAGGAAAATATGGGTAGCATAACTATAATTTAACTGAAAAATATAAACTATGTTTGTTCTTGTGTGTCAGAGTGGAGGGCTTTATTTTACTTTACTTTAATTTACTTTAAATATTCTATTGTTCCAGCTCTTTGGTGTCAGAAATTCACATTTCAATTTGAGATCATTAAATGATTAATGTTATGTAAAATGTACGCTGGTCCTTATTTTCAGTATTATAAAGAAGATAAAATAAATTCAATAAGGGTTTCTTTATCATTAAAAGGTGGGTTAGAGATCCTTTTCAGAAGCTTCATTGTATCTTCTATATATTAAATGTCAGAAACATCATGACTTTGTTCGTAGTGAAACATCATCATATTCATCTCCCTCTTCTTTGTTCAAGGCTGCTGTCTTCAATATATAACGTCATTTCTCATCTGCTGCCAGTGAAAGCAGAGCTTTCAAGAATCACTTAAGGAATGGACTTTTTAGCAGATTAAACTGGAAGTTAGCCAGCTGCTGTTAGTGACTGTGGGTAGAAAGTAGTCATATATTTTATGTTGTTTTTGTTGGGTCTGTGAAGAAGACGAGGGCTGCATGGACTGTAAGTCCTAAATTAAATGAAGCAGCAGCACTTTAGTTTCTTCAGGACATAATTTTTCCCCTCTCTTAAAAACGAAATAAATACTAATAAAAACTAACTAAATAAATAAATATCTTATGTTTGGTTTTCTGGGTTCTTATTTAGATATCTTCTGATGCCATTCTCCAGATACACTGGCCTCTCTTTTTTTTTTTTTTAATGATTATTTTAATTATATTTACTACTGACTTTGAAAGGCCATCAGGTGATTTGTTTTTCCAGAGCACAATCCAAATGCTACAGAATTTTAATCACAGGTATTGATCCTGCATGGTTTAACAGTACCTTTCCACATTCAGTTTGCATCATCAGTGAGGAAAACACTCTTCAACCCAGAAGTTACATCTCTGTAGAATTTAGATGTGATTTAATTTATTTTCTCCCACCCAGTCATTCTTTTTGAGAGCTCATTGGTGGTGCATTCCCCCCCCCCATTTTTGAAGATAATAATACCCTTTTCTACTGCCATTGAGTTCCATTTGGAAATTATTTTTACCAGTTTTAGTTGAGTTACATAACCAGAGTTACATAACCCTTTATTTTTAGTCATGCAATTTTATTTGAGTTAATTTTGATGCTTTGTAGTTTTTTCATTTATATTAGGCGTGCTCCTGTGACTGATTCTAATAACTCATTATTTTATAAACAGAGCTAACAATAGTCCTGTTAAGAGATTCCATCTCCATGCAACCTTTCCTGCATCTTTGTGTGTGTGTGTCATGAGGAGACACACACACAAAGCACATGTCAAACTCATGGCTCGTGGGCCAAGTCAAGCCCGTCACTTCATTTTATCTGGCCGATGACAGTGAGCCAGGACAGACAGACAGACGGACAAATTTTAATGCGACTGTTTGTTTGTTTCAGTTCTGACATCAGATTACTGAGATGGAGAGCAGCTGGTTTTTGTCAAAGTCATGATTTAGCAAATGTTTTTAAAAAAAGATTTCACAACAAAAGGTTGCTAATTTCTGTCAAAACCTGTGATTATATGTAAAATTAAACTTTTTTTTATAGCAAACATTTTTTGATTTTAGGACAAAAAGTTGAAATTATTCAAAATTAATTACTACAACAACTGTTGTAATTTTAGGCCAAAAATTTTGCAAAAAGCACCCCCCACCCCCACAAAAAAATGTCATTTTAAGTAACAAAACAACAAAAACTCAATTTTGTGACATTTGTGATTGTACAATAGAGTGTCTTAGCTGTTGAAAAAAGACTTGATCTTTCAAAATGTGCAATTTTACCACAAAATCTGCTTCTTCTGTTTTTCTAAATAAAAACGTTTACTTTTTTATTTTGCAATTTTAGAAGAGTAGAAATTGTGATCAAGTAAAAAAGTCTCAATTTCATTATAAAGGTCACAATTTTTGTAAAATTCAAAAAAACACAGAAATTCACTTTTTTTTTTAATTTTTTATAAAGATGTTATATTGCAAAATTGGCCTTTTCACAAAAAAGTCAAAAAGTTTTTAAAAAATGTTTTTACAGTTTTTTTTAAATTTGCAATACAAGAAAAAAAAATGTGATTTTAGTGCAAAAGCCTCAATTTTATGATAAAAGTTGCGGATTTTGTGAAATTTAAGATTTGTTAAAAATTCACTCGTTTTTCTTTTTATTTTACAACCGAGTCCAAGAACTAGTTGACAAACATAGCTGGTTGATAGTAGAATAACCGTCCCTTTAACAGTAACCATGGTGATGATGTAGCCCAGGATGAAATGTCCTGCTTTAAACTGACAGTTGTTTTCTGGTCTCCAGCTCTCTGATAGGATGGAATCTCAGGTAGGGGAGGAGCCGCCTCCAAACGGAGGCCAAGCAGATAGTCGTCTGAAGAGCAAGAAGCCCCCCAGCTTGAAGATAGCCATCCCACCTCCTGAGGAGATGTCCAGCGATCCTGCCAAACAGGTAGGTGACTTTTGACATTGTGGTTACACAGCGGTGAGAGTTCCAGGTGAAGGTGGGACTGCACCAAGGATCAGCTCTGAGTTGAAAAAAACAATCAACATGAGATCAAAGTGGAAACCTTTGACTTTAATTTAGCAAATCCCTAATTTTAATACTTAAATGGAAATATTTTACAACTGCTCACTGCCATTTGGAGCTTCCTCCCTGGAGATGCCCTGCCAGATCTTCACTGCAGCCTTGTGCTGTTGCTGCTTGTTTGTGGGTTTTTCTGTCTTCAGTTTTGAAAAGGTGATCTACTGAGCTGAAAATCAGGCGCAGGAAAGAATATTCAAGATTTTTGACTTTCAAAAGTTCTTGTTTCATTCTCAGTATGCTTAGAGTCATTATCTATCTTCTCTGTGAAGATCTGTCCTGTCAGAGTTTGTCTTCCTACTTTTGTTAGCAATGACATCATCTATAAACACCATTAGCAGCCACACAAGCCCACACCATGGCACTGCTCCTACCATGTTTGACACATGAAGTGGTTTGCGTTGGATCGTGAGCTTCATGAAGACTTCTTCTTATCATCATTTCAAATTCTTATGAGCCCCTGAAAACAGTGGTACTGCTTAAATGACTGTAATTGTTCAATGGTTTGACTCAAAACTGAAGGTCTACGCTTGGATCACATCCTGACAGTTGTGGTGGTCTAAGCGCTCTGCCCAAATACTTGTGGACCTGACTTTAAAATGTGTGCGACTAAAAGAAATGGTACAAACAAAAAATTAAAAACAGCAGGGAACTTGCGTTTAACATCAGACTTAATAGTTGGACTTAATTGCCATTCCAGATGGATAGACTACTTCTCCAGTACTTTAGATTCAGACATCTGACTTTAAAACGCATAAAGAGAGCAGTTTATTCTGCCTCTGTCCTGGATTTGCTGCGTGAAAGCTGTGTTGCGTAAAAAACAAGCCCATATATCCCCTCCGATGGGCCCCATTTCTAGAGAACAAACTGCAGCTTTTAGACAAAGTGGTCAGTAGTGAGTGTTCAACCGAGCATGCTGCAGCTAAAATACCTTCCAAAGTGGCACAATTAACATGCAAGTATATGTGAACTCATTCAGGAGCTGGAGCTTTATGGTTTCACCATTTCAAACAGAGAGAAAAATAGTTTATATTCAACACTGAAACACCATTTCTAAACAACAAATTCCTGCCATTTCATTTTTGCTTTGAATATTTGTGAGTCGTTTGAAGTTATTCATGTTTTACTTGTTAATACTATAGCTAACAGCTCTTTTAAGACTTAATATGAGTGTTTTAGCTCTCAGACTGATCCAAGATCATGAGTCTCATCAAATGCAGACTTGCTGGAGGTTAGGATCTTTGTGAACACAGAGAAGCTGCTCTCTGAAAGCCCCCACTGTGTTCACGAAGCTGGTTATTACTTTATCCTGCTCACTGAGCCACAGGACAGATAAAGCAAAATAATAAATGAAAACTCAATACAGTTATCCCCAGTTATGAGCATTGGTCTTAAAGTTAAGTAGTATGTTTTCATAAAAATTCTATACTACAGATGAGCTACTATACTAATCAGACACTATTGATTAAATTAAAAATGGAAACTCGTTTCCCACCAGTGTGTTCTGACTATCCTGACTGGTTTGTACTGCATCATACACTAATTGGAAGACTTCTTCTTGCTTTCAAAGTTCCTGCGCTCTCTGCACGATACAAGAGCGACTGATCGTATTTCACGTAAGCTTAAAGACATTCGAGTAATCAGCTTCACGATAAACGTCTTGACTCCAGATGTATTCAAATATTAAAATAAAAAATGTTTTTTTGTTTTACATATTTGTGAAATTTAATTCATGGATTTCTTTATTTAATAGATGTTCTACATTTGATGGTATTTTTTTTGTTGTAATTTGTTAATGATAAATTAAAAAGACATTAAAAATAATCAGTAATCAATCGGTACTCGGTATTGGCGAATATCAAAGCCCAGGCATCAGAAAGAAATTTTATCTCAAGTAAAAACAATTACAAAGAGATCAAAGTGCTTTGAAATCGAACAAAAATTAAACTAAAAGCAACAAGGAAATAAGATACAAAAATAAAAAGTGGATAGAGTACATCTGTGCTCGGCCAACTAACTACTCACTCCACCTTTCTTTGTTTTGTTTTTTTTGTTTTTGTTTGGGGGGGTGGGGGGGGGGACAAAAAAGACCTAAAGCTCTTAAGAAATAAGTTGCCTGGTTTGACCGCAATAAACTATTACTATTATGTGTTCAGATACTCAATATATGTGACTGATGCAATTGCAACATCGTCATCATTCAGACGTCTCCAGAATGATCATTATGTAATTGGTTTTTGTGATTAAATTAAATCCATTCAGCTTCATGAAGAAGAGGAAACAGAAAGTAACTCGGGGTATGTTGAAGTAAAACTGCCCAACCAGGTTTAGTTCAGTCAGTTACCACAACACTCGTTTTCTGAAACCGGCTCAACTGAACCCTCTGGAACGGGTTCAGTTCCCTCTCCTTCTGAAATGGACCCCAGGTCTGTGCATAGCAGGCTAACTGAGCCATTTCTACCATTTTAATAATTTACCCCAGTCTGTTTGTTGTTTATTTAGCCCATAACGTTTATGGTCGTCGACCATAGACATCATGGGATCGCACGTTGGTCTCTTTAAAAAACACTACTGTTTAAGTGACCGTGATCATAAAAACGTGTCTTATCCAGTCAGTTCAGGTTTAGTTTTTAAAACTGAAATTACATTTTTGTTACCAAATAGACAGAAAAGTATCCAAAAAGAGGGTACACTTATATCAGTGTTTATTGGAAAAAAAAAGACAGATTTTAATTTGTAGTAATCTCATCCAGAACTAATTAGTCATGGTGCAGGCACCTGCTGGCCTTTACTTTAGTGTCTCTAAATATCATCATCGTCATTCTAGTTGCTCTATACAGCCAATTCATTGTCTTTTTCTTTTCTTTTTTTTTTCTTTGTCTTGTGGTCAGCCATTAAGGCCATCTCTGAAAAAGAGTGCAAGCGGTCAAGCCATCGACTCTGCGTCAGAGAGCGTCAGTGGAGCCGGAGATGGAGCCTTTTTAACCCGAGACAGAAGAGCCAAGTTCGGTAGACAGACGTCGCTCTCACAGAGCATCCGAAAGTGAGTCATTTTGGTTTTCAGTTAAGATTATTTATTTATTTATTTATTTATTTATTTATTTATTTATTTAGCCTGTTTGTTGTGCAAGATTCAGTGTTACTTTATTGATTATTTAAAATTAAATCATCAGGGATCAAACTGAAAGTAAATAAATTACTGCCTCAAAGCTCAAAGCATCATTCTAGGTTTTTTAAATCTCTCAAAGCATCAATCACGTGCAGCGCCTACAAAGACCACTACAATATCTGTATGAAGTTAAAACTCCTCAGACCTGAGGCAGAGGTCCCAAACTCTATTTCATCCTCAGTCACATCATCACCACGGTTACCGTTAAGGGGAAGGTTATTCTTTACTTTCTCAACCAGCTTTTTAGATTTTCTGCTAGTTCCTGGACTTGGTCATAAGATTTAAAAAATAAATAAAATAAAATAAATCTATCAAATTTCACAAAATTCATAACTTCTATCATAAAATTAAGGCTTGTGTACTTAAATCACAAATTTTCCTTGTTTAATTTCAATTAAAAGAAAGCTTTTGTTCTGGAAAAAAAGCTAATTTCGTTGTGAAATGGCAAATTTCAAAACATCACAAATTTGTTATACATGAAAAAAATGATATATTTTTTTATGTCATTAAATCCCAAATTCCACAAAAATTTTAAAAAAGGTGACTTTTTTATGTAAACAAAAAAACTAATTTTGATGTAAAACTGCTAATTTTTGATTGAGGCACTCTCATCGGCACCCCTTCGAAATTCCTTCAGAAATGTTCTAGTTACGTTTGCTTTTTTTCCCCCTTGTGTTGTATTGTTTCTGTGCTGCATGCAGGAATACAGCTCAGTGGTTTGGCGTCGGCGAAGACTGCGAGACAAAGCAGCAGGTATGGCACAGGAAGAGCCTACGCCACTGCAGCATGCGCTATGGCAAGCTGAAGCCCCAGTACAGAGAACCAGACACGGCCTCCAGCATGGACCAGGGTCTGGACTCACCAGCCGCCCACAGGATGCCAAAGGTACGTCTCCATCAGAGCGACAGATCATCAACCTGTAGGTGTCACGAGCACTCAGAAACCTTAATCTCCATTCTTTGTTTGTTTGTTTCTTCTGAGTTAGATTGTGGACCCCCTGGCACGTGGTCGAGCTTTCCGTTGCCCAGATGAGGTGGACGGTCGGTCCCCCAGGACGCCCCACCTCGCACAAGGGGGTCCCCTCACACCAGGGGTCACTTCTCTGAGCTCTTTCACCAGCCAGCGCTCCGGCTACAGCCGCTTCCCCAGGCGGAAGAGGGAGTCGGTGGCCCGCATGAGCATCAGAGCTGCTTCCAAACTGCTGAGGGTGAATTTAACGTTTCTGTTGCTTTCTTCACAGCTTTACTCCATTTAGGAAAGTCCTCCACAAGCTGTAAAAGTGTAATAAAGTGAAAGAATCTATGATGGATGTCAGTTCAGCTGTTATCTGTTTTCCAGGGTCACAGTGTCTTGGCGGGCTCACAGACAGGTCGCAGTTTCCCCAGGAGGAGCTTCGCCAGGCCCAGCTGGATGGAAGAGGACACCGTTGATTCTGCTGATGCTTCTGTGTCGCTCTTCTTCAGCAAGGTCGGTCGCCGCTGTCTCTGCTTTGTCAGCAGTTTCCGTTTTTGTGCTTCTGCTTTGAAACAAGAAACGTAATCGGTTCTATAAACACAGACAAACATGAAGCATGCTTCTATGACCTAGATTACCTTTGATGTAGACACTTATACAGGATTCCAGTTAAACCAGGGACTTCTTATTGTCTGTGAATCCCAAATTATACCAGAGACGCATTCGCATTTACTGATTATGAGGTTGGAAGGTGGCTCAGATGGGGAGTGGTTTATTGATTTGAACCAAGCAGGTGAAATGGTTTCCAGTCATTATGCTGCCCTCTGCTGGAATCAACTCTTCAATATTTTGAGAATTTAATTTTGTTTTGATAATAAAATGTTTCTTATTGCTCCAAAATGTTCTTATTTACATGTTGTAACTTCTACCTTTTTTAGAAATAAGATTTGTAAAATGAGACAATCAGGGACAATGACAACAATCTTAGAAACAGATAGATGTGGGGAACCTGCAGCAGCGCTGTTGAGTGCAAAAAGGAAAATGAATACAGTGGTACCTTGAGTTACGAGTTTAATTTGTTCCGTGACAGAGCTGGTAAGTCAAATAGCTCGTATGTCAAATCAATAGTCCTCATCGAAATTAAAGGAAATGCCATTAATCTGTCCTTGCCGACCAAAAAGCCGCCACTTTTTTTTTTTTATGTTAGGTTACATTTTAAATTTATTTATAAATAATAAACAATGTATAAGAATAAAACATATTAAAAGAGAATGCAAAGAAATAAACTGGTTTTATAAAGCGTATTTATCTTCAAACGTTTGGACTGGTGGAAGAGGAGGGAGGAGAGAGTGGAGGAGGTTTGTAACTTAGGGGAATAAAAGAAACACAATCATCTTCACTGAGATTTGCCTTATTCACCACGCTTTTCTCCCTTTCATCTGCAGTGCATTTCAATAAAAACCCAAGGAGGTTTGTTTAATCTGCCTTTCAGAATGTTTCAAAGTGTCGTTATACCGCAGCCGCACAACCAGCTGCATTTTTTCTAGGTGTCAATGGAAAGTTGCTTCCTTGGTCAGGTAACAAAGTGAAATGAATGAGTGAGATGTGGGATGCTGGCTGGATTCACTCACCAGAACAACTATCATTGGCTCTTACCGCCAGAACTCATAACTCAAATTTCTGCTCACAAGTCAAATCCAAAAAACTACAGAATGATGGCTCGTAACTCAAAAGCCTTGTATGTCTGTACACTTGTAACTCAAGGTAGTACTGTATAACATAGAGTTTAAGGATGACTTCTATAATCACCTGCAGTGTATATCCAAAGTTTCATCTTAATGCCATATTAAATCGATTAACTGGTTGATGAGTGGGTTTTTACTGATATCACAAAGTCTACTATGGTATGATTTTGATTTGATTCAGTTAAGGAACTGGTGATTGATATGAGTATATCTCTGAGTTCTGAATTTAACTAAATAGTTAAATACAAAACAATTTTTTCCTTTTCAAAATAGACTATAAAAGGCAGTTGGATGACATGTGTTCTGTGACAATTTTCTTTTTATATCGATGTTAATAGATTGTTCATCATTAAATCACTTTAGATTGATGGATCACTACACATCAGATAATCACTTCCAGTCACTAGATAGTCCAGTGACAAGATAGTTTACATAGTCTCTTATCAAACTCTTTGATTATGGAAAATAAATTAATTCTTAAAATTTTAGTTTCTTTTAGTTTTCTTTTAAGTTGACTCCAAATGTAGAAATCTTTAAAAACAAATGTTTAGTTTTTAAATGCTTATGATTACATCAACTCTGTATCTCATTTATTTCAGTCTGTATCTTTTTCTTAATCTACATTTCCAGTGTTTTCTAATCAAAGCTCCGACTGTGGGAAATCATGATTTGTTTACCACAAATGACGACAACAAATAAAAGCTCTGTAGAGGAGCAGAACAGCCTGAGATCACAGGATCGAACAGCGCCGATGCTCAAATATCTTTATTTTCTGTTTTTGTCATCTTTGCATCTCTTGTAAAGCACATCTGTAGTTAAGTGTGTTTGTCTTGTTTGATCGTAGGTTGATGCTCAAGAGGAGATGTGCTCTATGGCTGATGACGTGTTTGAATCACCTCCTCTGTCTGCCTCTTTCACTCCGTCTGAGCCGCTTGATGACAGAATCTCCAACCTGTACGTATATGGAAAGAGCAGTAATCATTTCAGGGGCCTTTGATGAGTTTTTTAAATATTCATAATTGCTCAGAAAGTTTGAATATCAGTAATAGAGGTCAATGAATCTTAGTATCTAGATAACAACATAAAAGCAGAGATCAGTTTTCCAGCTCTTCTTTTCCATTCTCATCCCTTCGCTTTTTCTCCTCCCCATCCCAGTAAGGATATGTTTAGGACCCCCAGGACACCAACCGTGGTGCCTGAAAAGAGTCACCCTCGCCGTGGCCGTCGCATCGCTTCCCAAGTAAAGCACTTTGCATTCGACAAACACAAGCGGCAGTATGGGATGGGCGTGGTGGGGAAGTGGCTGAACCGACATTATCGACGCAGCATCAGCAGCAACGTCCAGAAGCAGCTGGATGACTTCCACAGCCACAGGTTGGGAATGACGGTGTTTATTGACCTACTGGCCTTCCAACTCAGCCTTTTGTGAGGCATTTAAATCTATGGATTATACCGTAAGACGAATGTTTGGCAGGACTAAAGTATGTTTCAGCTGGTCTACAGACATCTTCTCTGCTGCTTGTGGTTTCAGGCCTTACTTTACCTACTGGATCACATTTGTCCACATCGTTATCACACTGCTGGCCTGCTGCACGTACGGTTTTGCCCCCGTGGGGTTTTCACAACACACTGATACCAAACTGGTGAGTGAAACAACTGCAGGAAAAGTTTCTCCTGGAAAGAGTTTTTTTTAATATATTTATTTATTTACCTACAACCTAAAATAATTGTCCATTAATTCACTGACTGCCATTGACGTCTATAGACGTCAATTGCGTCATGACGAAACGTGCAGCCGCTGAATAAATATTAGTCTTGTGATCCACTAGATGGCAGCAGCGCCCTTCTCTGTGACAACGCAAGGCGCTGACCATCCGGTGGACAGTATGAGATGGAGGGGGTGGAGAGGGAAAAGGGCGCAGCGTGCGTAGTCCAACAACTTGAATCAGCTTACAATTGAACATTTTTTCGGTGGCAGTAGTGCGTGGCGACAGAGAAAGAGATGGCGATTGTAGAGCGGTGGAGACGAGCACAGCGAAACCAAAATGTGCCAAAACCCGCTGGCAGTGAATGACTTAATCAAAATCTAGTGTTCAGTTAAGCGTGACGTTTAAACATGTACGTTCAACACACGACTTGCAGAATTAAACGTCACAATTCATTTAAAGCACTTTGGAAAAGGAAGGGAAACATGAATAAATGTTCTCTTTCATTTAAAAGTTAACCCTCCACATCTTGGATCATGTGTGGTTTGTCATGTTTGTGGTGCTCTGTCGCCCTCTACAGGTGCTGAAGAACAAAGGCATTTATGAAAGTGTCAAGTTCGTCCAACAGGAAAACTTCTGGATCGGTCCGAGCTCTGTGAGTCTTTTGCTGTTGTTTATTTTCCACTTGAACGACTGTTGTCTTCAAACATGATGAGCTGCAGGCCGACATGATCCGCTAAAACAAACCTCAAGGACACTTTAATAAAACGTGATCTCGCTTTGGTCTACAGCACATGTGTCAAACTCAAGGCCAAATGGGGCACGCCACTTCATTTATCAGGTCTGCAAAAGCGTGAAAAGACGATCGTAAACTTCTAACAAAAAAAATTTCCTCAGAAATGTTTTAGTTAGAAGTTTATGTTGAAAAGTCATGATTTAGCAAACGTTTGAAAAAGATTTTACAACAAAAAGTTGGACATTTTTGTCAAAACCCCAGATTATTTGGAGAAAACATTGAAACGATGCAAAATTTACAAACTTTACCACTAATTATTTTGTAATTCTATGACAAAATGTTGCAAAAAGTTTATTTCACAAAGTCACAATTTTTGTGGCAAAATTTGTGATTGTATTCAAAATTTGCACTTTTTTTTTTTTTTTTTTTTTTTGCTTTTTAATGGAAAGTCAACTTCTTTTTAAATTTGTGATTTTACAAGAAAAAAATATTTTAGTGCAAAAGGTGTAAATAATAAAGGTCACAATTTTTGTAAAATTTGAGATTATATGACATTTATTATCATTATTATTATTATTAAAGAACTGACCCTTTGATGGTAACCATGGTGATGATATAGCCCAGGATGAAATAGTTTGACATCCTCACCACCACACACGTTTACTGATGACTGTTAACTATATAAAATGAAACGGATTGTTTTTATTTGCTATATTCGGCTTATTAAGGTTGTTGAATGTAAAAAATTTTTTGGTTTTTTTTCACCCTGGGTTGCAACCGCTTCCAGGACGACTTGATCCACCTGGGGGCCAAGTTCTCGCCCTGCATTCGTCAGGACACTCAGATCGTCCGTCTGATCCAGCAGGCCAAAGACCGGGAGAGAGAGTCGGGCTGCTGCATTCAGAACGACAACTCTGGATGTGTGCAGACCCTCAGCAACAGCTGCTCTGTATGTTACGCACCCTGTTTTCTGTTTATTCTAAATGTTCATGAATAAATTTACATTTATGGTTTGAAATCTAATGTAGATCACACTAACTGCTTGATGGAAACTTGATCTCTACATCTATACTTTAATACCTCAATATTTTTAATACGACGTTGGAGACATGTGAGTGAATCTGCAGTCACAAACATCCTCTTTTAATTCTGAGTTTTTACTTTTCAAGACTTCATAGAAATCCATCTAATCATGGCAAAACTTTAAAGAGGAAATAAGAGAGTAAACAGCTGCTAATCAAGTACACTGTATTTGCTGGAGGTTTTATTACTTCAGCCTGAGACTTTCTGGTGCACATTAACATAAAGCCAAAGAGAAAAGACATCAGCAAGCAACTGCTGCTGCCCATCTGTCTGTTAGGGGCTAAAAAGCCATCATTAGACGTTAAGAAAAGACTATTTTACAACTGGTAAATATTCAGAACAGCTGCCAATCAAAAGCCTGATTTAGGCTTCAGTGTCAAAGTGATGGCATATCTACGCCATAAGCCAGCT
The DNA here is from genome assembly GCA_037176975.1 of Arrhamphus sclerolepis. NCBI lineage: Eukaryota > Metazoa > Chordata > Actinopteri > Beloniformes > Hemiramphidae > Arrhamphus > Arrhamphus sclerolepis. The sequence goes on along the minus strand of JBAMYA010001381.1, from coordinate 2,292 downwards.
ATTTCTTAACATAACTGCGCGCCACTTTGACACAGACCACAACAAATCTGATTGGTCCTCTTAGGAGATTTGTCCTTTTTGACTTTGTGTTTGCCACTGCTGCTTCCTCGTCATTTTCAAGTTGGGTAAACGATAATTTGCTGCAATGTCTGTATTTAAAAAAAAAAGAAAACAACTCCGCATTTTTCAGCTCCAACTTGCATAAAACATACTTTACTTGCTAAGTCTGAACTACATACAGGAAGTAACAAAGAAAACGGTAGCACAGCACTGTGAGCTACAGTGCTGCATAAAAAGAACATACACTGCCACCTACTGGTAGGTGGTGGAATTACATAGTGCTGCTTCTACGCAGAAGCATAAATCAGGCTTTGAGGCTGCAAGTAGACAATTCACAGTTTTCAAAAGAGATCTCAACCACATCATGCAGTTTATGTTAGTATTCCAGAAATGCATTTTATTTGACACCGAGTATCCTTTTTGGCGAGTGAGACATTTTTAAACAAGCAGATTACTATGATTCTCACATGATCTCATGACCTTTTGAAACTCAAAACCTCACAAATGCTGCCAAACCTGTTAAATGTTAAAGTTCATGACTGTAAAATGAGAAAAAGACTGAACAAGTATGACTTGTTTGAAGGTTTCCAAGACAAACACTCCTTTCCCTAAAAACAAACATTCATCATCATCATTGTTATTATTAGTGGATCAAGACACATTAAACCATAGTACTGAGGATGCACTTTCTTTTAAACGTGACTGTTAAACGTGACAGCTGCTTTGTACATGTGCACACCAAATGCCCTCCTGATTCTATGAAATAAGATGGACTTTTCTTTGTTAAATACCAAAATGACCATGGAGGACACACTGGCAACCTTTATGAAATGGGACAAAGAGGCCGTGGACATCATCAGGTCTTCTGGTTCTGTCTGTCATCAGGATCCCAGGTGAGGATGCAAAAGGGATCTGATTACAGCAAACCCACAGATTAAAAAAAACAAACAAACCTCACATCATTCCCCTTTCTTGTGCTTTTGTTTTTTGCTGTGAGCAGAGTTTGTGAGGAGCCTGCCTCTTTGGAGCCTCATACGTGGCCAGATGACATCACCCGGTGGCCGGTGAGGGAATAGCACTGACACAGTATCATCCCCTCCTTCACTGAATTTAAACAGATATGATTTCTGCTGCTCTCCAAGTCTGAGGCATCGAGAAGAAAAAGTGACCAACACACCAACAATGACATGTCTGTAATCTCGTATCCTTTCGCCAGGTCTGCACATACCCCAAGAAGTGGAACCACACAGGCTACAGACACATGGACTGTAACATCAAAGGACGGCCCTGCTGCATAGGAACTAAGGGCAGGTGGGAAAAATAAAAATTAAATCAATAATAATGTTTAAGGAGGGATGTGAAAGTAGACTCAGGGTCTCTTTGTTGCAGACTGTAGCATATATATTTAGCACGGTGCTATCTGTGGGCATTAGTGATCAGGAAGTCTCATTTATTTGTTTATTTAGGAGCAAGGTCATTTAAGGCTTTGAAGATGAGCAGTAAGATTTCAGAATCAATACTTTAAAGGAAAAACATGCAGTTAATACAACACTAAGACTATAATTAGATGGTAACACGGGTAAACTTTAATTTGGGGCCAAAGCAATTTGAATCAAAGCAGTTTTTAGTTATCAGCAAATTGGTCGGTAATGTTACCACCTCGGGGACATGGGTTAACTGAAGGGGGCCAAATTTGAAGATGATCATAAACTAGCTTATAAACTTAAAACTTGAGCATTTCTGAGGAAATTTCAGTCCAACTGCCGGTTTGATTCAGTACTGACATCGGAAAGCGGAATAACTGAGGTGGAGAGCCGCTGGTTTTAAAGTTATTTACCAACAAAAAAATGTGATTTTTAGTGCAATTTTACGTTAAAAGTGTTTTTTTATTTTTTGGGAAGTTTTTTCACACAGCAAATGTGATATTGAAAAATATGCCGATTTACAAAAAGAAAAGTCGATGTTTTGAAATGTGCAGTTTTTTATTTTTTTTGCCAGAAATCTGACAACATAGCTGGTTGAGAAAGTAAAGAATGGCACTTTAATGGTAACTATGGTGATGATGTGGCCCAGGATGAAATAAAGTTTGATCCTCCTGACTCCTGAGTAATGACCTACATGAAAACAAATTGTCGTTCCACTTAAACGATAGTGAGTATACAGGACTGTCTCAGAAAATTAGAATATTGTGATAAAGTTCTTTATTTTCTGTAATGCAATTAAAAAACATGA